>JAESUZ010004006.1:0-49831 GCA_017311185.1 Proteles cristata cristata
GACTCGCCCCCCGGGAGGAAGGACTCCCGCTGCCAAGCGCACAACCCCGCCCGCGAGCCCTCTGCGAGCCCGTGTGCGTCCCGGGGCGTTTCTGAGCCTGACGCCAGGCCCGCGCACGGGCTGATCCTGCCCGTCAGGGCACACGGTGTAGACCGGTGAGCGCCGCGCCCACCGCAAACGTCCCCCCAAGGCAAACGTGGGCGCTCGTGTACGAGGAGTCCATTCTAGGGGCGCCCGGGGGCCCAGTCCGCACCCCCTGCTTTGGCCGCGGGGTTTTATGGCCGTGGCTAAGCCCCCGGAAGTGTGTTACAACAAGACCGCTCAGGTCGTTGGTTTAATGGTTTAATTCTGCGGCTCCGGGTGTGCGCAGCCCGGGGGCCGTCACGTGTGGGGCGCGCCCCGAGCCCGTGCGGCGCTGACTCTGGAGGCCGCGGCCGGGGGGAGTGGGGAGCCCTGGCACGTGGGGGCCGCGGCCGGGGGCAGTGGGGTGCCCTGGGCACGTGGGGGCCGCGGCCGGGGGCAGTGGGTGTCCTGGCACGTGGGGCCGCGGGCGGGGGGAGTGGGGAGCCCTGGCACGTGGGGGCCGCGGGCGGGGAGGGGTGCCCTGGCACGTGGGGGCCGCGGCCGGGGGCGTGGGGTGTCCCGGCACGTGGGGGCCGTGGGCCGGGGGCGGGGGTATCCTGGCACGTGGGGGTCAAGGGTCGGGGGAGTGGGGAGCCCTGGCACGTGTAATGCGGGCGGGGGCAGAGGGGAGCCCTGGCACGTGGGGGCCGCGGGCTGGGGGAGTGGGGAGCCCTGGCACGTGGGGGCCGTGGGCCGGGGCAGTGGGGTGTCCTGGCACGTGGGGGCCGCGGCCGGGGGCAGTGGGGGTGTCCTGGCACGGGGGCCGCGGTCTGGGGAGTGGGGGAGCCCTGGCACGTGGGGTCGTGGCCGGGCAGGGGAGCCCTGGCACGGGGGCCGCGGCCGGGGGAGTGGGGTGTCCTGGCACGTGGGGGCCGCGTCGGGGGCAGTGGGGAGCCCTGGCACGTGGGGGCCGTGGCCGGGGGCAGGGGTGCCCTGGCACGTGGGGGCCGCGGCCTGGGGGAGTGGGGAGCCCTGGCACGTGGGGGCTGGGCCGGGGGCAGTGGGGAGCCCTGGCACGGGGGGGGCCACGCGTGGGGGGGGTGTCCTGGCACGTGGGGGCCAGCGGTCGGGGGGCAGTGGGGAGCCCTGGCACGTGGGGCCGTGGGCTCGGGGCAGTGGGGTGTCCTGGCACGTGGGGTCACGGGCCGGGGGAGTGGGGAGCCCTGGCACGTGGGGCCGTGGGCCGGGGGCAGTGGGGTGCCCTGGCACGTGGGGGCCGCTGGCCGGGGGCGTGGGGAGCCCTGGCACGTGGGGCCGCGGGTGGGGGGAGGGGGTGTCCTGGCACTGGGGGCCGCGGCCGGGGAGTGGGTGCCCTGGCACGTGGGGCCGCGGGCGGGGGGAGGGGGAGCCCTGGCACGGGGGGCCGTGGCCGGGGGAGGGTGCCCTGGCACGGGGGGGCCGCGGCCGGGGGGGAGGGTGCCCTGGCACGTGGGGCCGCGGCGGGGGAGGGGGAGCCCTGGCACGTGGGGGCCGTGGGCCGGGGGAGGGGTGTCCTGGCACGTGGGGGCCGCGGCCGGGGGCAGGGGTGTCCTGAACGTGGGGCCGCGGGCGGGGAGGGGAGCCCTGGCACGTGGGGCCGTGGCCGGGGGGTGGGGTGTCCTGGCACGGGGGCCGCGGGCCGGGGGCAGTGGGGTGCCCTGGCACGGGGGGCCGCGGGCGGGGGGAGGTGCCCTGGCACGTGGGGGCCGCGGCCGGGGCGGGAGCCCTGGCACGGGAGCCCTGTCCTGGCACGTGGGGCCGCGGGCGGGGGAGTGGGGTGTCCTGGCACGGGGGCGCGGGCCGGGGCAGTGGGGTGTCCTGGCACGTGGGGCGGGGCAGTGGGGTGTCCTGGCACGTGGAACGCGGGCGGGGGCAGCAGGGGTGTCCTGGCACGTGGGGCCGCGGCTGGGGAGGGGTGCCCTGGCACGTGGGGCCGCGGGCGGGGAGGGGAGCCCTGGCACGGGGGCCGTGGGCCGGGGGAGTGGGGAGCCCTGGCACATGGGGGGGCCGGGCAGGTGTCCTGGCACGGGGGGCCGCGGGCGGGGAGTGGGGAGCCCTGGCACGTGGGGGCCGGGCCGGGGCAGTGGGGTGTCCTGGCACGTGGGGGCCGTGGCCGGGGCAGTGGGGTGTCCTGGCACGTGGGGCCGCGGGAAGGGGGCAGTGGGGTGTCCTGGCACGTGGGGCCGCGGGCGGGGGAGTGGGGAGTCCTGGCACGCGGGGGCCGCGGGCGGGGGAGTGGGGTGTCCTGGCACGTGGGGCCGCGGGCGGGGCAGTGGGGAGTCCTGGCACGTGGGGCCGCGGGCGGGGGGGAGGGCAGGTCCTGGCACGTGGGGGCCGCGGGCGGGGGGCGGGGGTGTCCCGGCACGTGGGGGCCGGGCCGGGGGCGTGGGGTGTCCTGGCACGTGGGGCCGCGGGCGGGGAGTGGGGAGCCCTGGCACGTGGGGCCGCGGGCGGGGGCTCGGGGTAGTGGGGTGTCCCGCACGTGGGCCGTCTGGGGCGGTGGGGCAGTGGGGGCCGGGGGAGTGGGTGCCCGGGTTAACGGGGCCGCGGGCGGGGAGTGGGAGCCCCGGGCACGTGGGGCCGCGGGCGGGGGGAGGGGAGCCCTGGCACGTGGGGCCGCGGGCGGGGAGTGGGGTGTCCTGGCACGTGGGGCCGCGGCCGGGGGTGGGGTGTCCTGGCACGTGGGGGCCGCGGCCAGTGGGGGGGAGTGCGGCCGGGGGAGCCCTGGCACGTGGGGGCCGTGGGCGGGGGTGGGGTGTCCTGGCACGCTGGGGGGGCCGCGGCCGGGGGGGGGGGCAGTGGCACGGGCCGCGGCCGGGAGGGGGAGCCCTGGCACCCCGCACGTGGGGAGCCCTGGCACGTGGGGCCTGGCACGGGGGGCCGCGGGGGGAGTGGGGTGTCCTGGCACGTGGGGCGCGGCTGGGGCGGGGACGTGGGCCGCGGGCGGGGAGCCCTGGCACGTGGGGCGCTGGCGTCCTGGCACGTGGGGGGGCGGGGGTGTCCTGGCACGTGGGGCCGCGGGCGGGGGGAGTGGGGAGCCCTGGCACGTGGGGCCGCGGGCTGGGAGTGTGGGGGGCGTGGGGTGTCCTGGCACGTCGGGGCCGCGGGGGGGGAGTGGGGAGCCCTGGCACGTGGGGCCGCGGGCGGGGAGTGGGGAGCCCTGGCACGTGAGGGTCGCTGGCCGGGGCAGTGGGGTGTCCTGGCACGGGGGCCGCGGGCGGGGGAGTGGGGAGAGCCCTGGCACGTGAGGGTCGCGGGCCAGGGGCAGTGCACGGGGGGCCGCGGGCGGGGGGAGGGGGAGCCCTGGCACGTGGGGCCGGCGGGGGAGTGGGGAGCCCTGGCACGTGGGGGCCGCGGCCTGGGGAGTGGGGAGCCCTGGCACGTGGGGCCGCGGCCGGGGGCGTGGGGTGTCCTGGCACGTGGGGGCCGCGGCCGGGGGCAGTGGGTGCCCTGGCACGTGGGGGCCGCGGCCGGGGAGGGTGCCCTGGCACGTGGGGGCCGCGCGGGGGAGTGGGGAGCCCTGGCACGTGGGGGCCGCGGCCGGGGGAGTGGGGTGCCCTGGCACGTGGGGCCGCCGGGGGCGTGGGGTGTCCTGGCACGTGGGGCCGGGCGGGCGGGGAGGGGGAGCCCCTGGCACGTGGGGGCCGCGGCCGGGGTGGGGTGTCCTGGCACGTGGGGGCCGCGGCCAGGGGAGTGGGGAGCCCTGGCACGTGGGGGCCGCGGCCGGGGCAGTGGGGAGCCCTGGCACGTGGGGGCCAGCGGCCGGGGGCAGGGGTGTCCTGGCACGTGGGGCCGCGGCCGGGGGCGTGGGAGCCCTGGCACGTGGGGCCGCGGCCGGGGCAGGGTGTCCTGGCACGTGGGGCCGCGGCCGGGGGCCGCGGGGAGCATCGGGGGCTCGCGAATCAGCGCCTGCAGCCCGGGCGGTGGCGCGCGGGTCCTTCCTCGGCACCTCGGTCCGGTTTGTGCACCAGGCGCCGGCCACCCGCGCAGGCGGCGAACCCCGGGCTTCGAGCCCCGGCCCGGCTGAGGCGCCCCCGAGCCCTAGGACGCGGGCGCAGAGCGTGGCTCCGTGGACACGCCCACGAGACGCCTCCGCAGCAAGACTGTGCGGGGTCACAGGGAACGGGGCGCGGCGGACCCGCGGGACTGTGCTTGTTAGGGGGAGCATTCGAGGCTTGGGGACCTAGGGGTCAGGGGCAGGGTTAGGGTTAGGGGTTAGAGGTCAGGGTGTGGGGGTTGGGTCAAAGTCGGGGGTTGGGGTTAAAATGTTATGGGTTAGGGCCTAGGTTTAAGGTGGTTAGTGTTAGGGTTAGGGTCAGGGTTAGTGGGTTAGGGTTAGGGTCAGGGTTAGTGGGGACCCCTTAGGCTTAGGGGTTAGGGTTAGTGGGGACCCCTTAGTATTAGGTGTTCGGGTTAGTGGGTCCCCTTAGGTTTAGGGGTTAGGGTTAATGGGGACTCTTTAGTTTTAGGCGTTAGGGTCAGGGTTGGTAGTTTAGGGTTAGAGGTTACGGTTTGTGGGGACCCCTTAGGCTTAGGGCTTAGGGTTAGTGGGGACCCCTTAGGCTTAGGGCTTAGGGTTAGTGGGGACCCCTTAGGGTTAGGGGGTAGGGTGAGGGTTAGTGGGGACCCCTGTGGGTTAGGGTCAGTGTTCGTGAGGACCCCTTATGGATTCTGCTCCCACATCTCCTTGAACACCCTCCATGCATTCAGCACAGGTGGGATTCTGAGCCGCACGCGGGTCAGGTCTCCCTCCTCCTCACTCCTGTCTCCTGGCCTATAGATTCCGTGTCTTCCCCGTGTCCTCACGTGGTCGTTCCTTGCGTGACTGCGTCCTGGCCCCTTCTTACAAGGACCCCAGTCCTTCTGGATCAGAGCCCCCCCTCCCGGCCTCCTGTACCTTCATCGTCTCTTCAAACCCCACCCCTGCGAATAGAGTCACAGCCTGAAGGTTGCGGCTTCCTCAGCCCCATTTGGGGACGACACACCTGAGCCCTCGACCAGGGGGCCTGAGAAAACCCCGTTCCCCCCGGAACCCGGAGCCGCGAGCACAGACATCGGCCGCTCAGCCCGGCCGGAGCCCACGATGCGGCTCACCTGCCACGCCGACCACTTAGCATCAGCTCGGCTCCTGGAAATAAATCGATGTGTGATTCCTTCCACGGCAACACCCCCCTCCCCCGGCGCACTTTCGAGATGAGCGTCAGATGTTAAGTGGCAGATCTGGGGGCCCGGGTCCCCCCGGGTCGGTGCCGCTGACTAAATCAGCAGCGTCCTGTGATCCACAAATGAGTGGTCTTGGTGGGCCGGGCGGCGGGCTTGATCAAACGGCGTTTGTGCGGCGCTGACAGGTGCGGCGCCCGGGTACCTTCCACCGGCAGCCGGCCGGGCGGAGCAGAGCGGCCCCGCGCTCCTGGAGGCGGTTTCCACGGAAACGAGGAGCCGGGGACGCTGCCGGGGATGCGCGTGGAGGCTCATACTAATCAGCGGCCGCCTGTCCGGAGCGAGGCCGGCGGCCGGGCCGCCCGCCAGAGCCCGGGGGATGGCCCGTCACAGCTGACATGTGCCCGACCGTCCCCCAGAGCCGGGACCTCGCCGCCCCAGACAGGGCTTGATTGCTGTGGGGACGCGCTCCAATTTACACCGCGTCTGATCTTCTCGGAAAAGACAGTGTCTCCGGCTCGCGGCTCCTGGGCCGCAGAGACCGTCACCTCCCGGCGCCTGACGGCTCCCCGCCCTCTGCCTCCCTGGGGGACACACGTCGGTACTCGGCTCCCCCCTGTTCCGGGCGACTCACCCCCGGGCGGCCGCACACATCTGTCTTTGCTCCCTTGAGTTCCCCTCCGTGCATCTGCTTTCTATGCTGTGGAGACGGCGCAGGGTCCGCACGGCCGAAGCGCGTCTGACACGCGGGCCCCGCCTGGCGCATCAGGTGGACATCACGTCCCAGCACAGGCAGACACGGAATGCCAGGCAGATGGTCTCCCCTGCGCCGCCAGGGCGGGTGGGCCTCGCCTCATCAGTGCACGGTCTGCATACAACCAAAAGGCAAAGGAAGGGAGCGTGGAGTCTCTGTCCATCCTGGCGTCCGACTCGTTCCGTGCTTGGACGTCGGTGCTTCTGGTTTATGCCGGAACCTACTTCTCGGTGCAGAGCTTACCTAAGACGTTCAGAGACCAAGGGTCTCTCTCGCGCGCGTGATCTCTTTCTCACCCTCGGTCTCTAGCTCCAGATCCTATGGGCTCGGTGTGCTCAGCGTTTCCACGATTCGAACCTCGGGGTCTCCAGCGTCTGCGCAGAAATGCCCTTGAGGTGCAGGGTGTGGAGACAGGGGCGCCCGGTGGCTCCGTCGCTTCATGCCCGACTCTCGACTTGGGCTCAGGTCACCATGATCTGGCCGTTGGTGAGTTCGAGCCCCGCGTCCAGCTCGGCGCCCGCATCGCGGAGCCGGCCTCGGACTCTCTCCCTCCCTCCCTCCGCCCCGACCCTGCTTTACCTCTCAAATCAGATAAATAAACCGAAACACATTTTTTTAAAAGAATCTGAGAAGCAGCGTCCGTGTGGCACTCCCCACGGGCACGTTCAGCTGACGGCCCCGAGGTGGCCGCGTTCCCAGACTCGGAGCCGAGCGGGACTTGGGAGAGCAGCTCGCTCACCCGCACGGGGCGGGGGCTTCATCTCGGAGGCGGGCTGGGGGCGAGCCCGTCGAGTGGAGCCTGGGCTTCGTCTCGGGTCCTTAGATTCAGGGAACTCAGCCCCGCAGCTCCATTCGCCTAAAGTTCGCTTCTTCGTGGATCGTGTTTGCAGCTCGTTCTCATCCCCAAGCGTGGACCTCGCCACGTCGGAGCCCATGGGCAGCGTCACTTAGGGCGGAATGTGCCAGGAGCCCAGACCCGGGGGCCCCACCCCGGCCAGGGTCCCGGGGAGCCCCACCCCGGCCAGGGTCCCGGGGAGCCCCACCCCGGCCAGGGTCACGGGGGGCCCCACCCCGGCCAGGGTCACGGGGGGCCCCACCCCGGCCAGGGTCACGGGGGGCGGCCAGGGTCACGGGGGCCCCACCCGGGCCCAGGGTCAGGAGGCTGGGGTCACCCGGGCCAGGGTCACGGGGGTCCCCACCGGGCCAGGGTCACGGGGGTCCACCGGCCCAGGGTCAGGGTCAGGGGGGTCCCCACCGGCCAGGGTCACGGGGGCCACCGGGCCAGGGTCACGGGGGGGCCCCACCCCGGCCAGGGTCACTGGGGGCCCCGAGAAGGCAGAAGGGGGCACACGCTGGGCTCTGGGACGCCGTGATCCGGAACTGACCGTGGCCCCCCCGGACCCAGGACGTGTTTGGAGGGAGGGGGAATCTGTTCCTTCCCTGGTGTCGCCCAGCTCGCCCCCCTCGCACACCAGGGTCTCGGCCCAGGTTTGCTTCCCGCCCTTTCCTGCAGCAGTGAGGCCATCAGCAGGGGCCGCGATCTGAAGACTGACAAGGTGCAAGGCCTCAGGGGTCCCCCACACGGTGAGGGGTCGCCGCCGTCTTCCTCCCTGTGACGCTTGTAACCAGTTATGCTGCTTCGCGGGGACGCGGTGCTCGCGAACGTCCTTCTTGCTCAAGCAGAAAATCCACTCGCCGTGAAATGCACGCGCCGACCCGTGAGGGCCCCGCGAGCTCTTCCACACGTGCGCTTGCTTTCCAACAGTCTCCGGGGCGCCTGGGGGGACCCGCGGTTCAGCGCGGGCTTGGGCTCAGGTCGTGATCTCACGGTTCATGAGCTCGAGCCCCACATCTTCTGTGTCCCTCTCTCTGCCCCTCATGGCAAAAATAAATATATTTTTTTAACTTTTTTTTTAAAATGTTTTATTTATTTCTAGGAGAGAGAGAGACAGCATGAGCAGGGGAGGGTCACAGAGAGAGGGAGTCACAGGCTGAAACAGGCTCCAGGCTCTGAGCTGGCAGTCAGCACAGAGCCCGACGCGGGGCCCGAACCCACGAACTGCGAGATCATGACCTCAGCGGAAGTCGGACGCTTAACCGACTAAGCCACCCAGGCGCCCCTTTTTTTAATATTTTTAATTTATTTCTGAGAGAGAGAGAGACACAGCGTGAGCAGGGGAGGGTCAGAGAGAGAGGGAGACACAGACTGAAACAGGCTCCAGGCTCTGAGCATGCCCGGGTCTTCCGAGGGGCCTTCGGGGCCTGGGCGCTTCCGAGGGGGCTTAGAGGTCTGGGCGCTTCTGAGGGGCCTCAGAGGTCTGGGTGCTTCCGAGGGGCCTTAGGAGGTCTGGGCGCTTCGGGGGCCTTAGAGGGTGGGCCCTTCCGAGGGCCTTAGAGGGGTGGGCCCTTCCGAGGGGCCTTCGGGGGCGCTTCCGAGGGGCCTCCGAGGCCTGGGTGCTTCGAGGGCCTCAGAGGACTGGGCGCTTCCGAGGGGCCTCAGAGGACTGGGCGCTTCCGAGGGCCTCAGAGCGCTCCGAGGTCTGGGCGGCGCTTCCGAGGCCTCCGGCCTGGGTGCTTCCGAGGGCCTCAGAGGTCTGGGCGCTTCCGAGGGGCCTCTGGGCCTGGGCGCTTCTGAGGGGCCTCAGAGGCCTGGGCCCTTCCGAGGCCTCAGAGGCCTGGGCGCTGAGGGGCCTCAGAGGTCTGGGCCTTCCGAGGGACCTTCGGGGCCTGGGCGTCGAGGCCTCAGAGGCCTGGGCGCTTCCGAGGGACCTTCGGGGCCTGGGCGTTCCGAGGGCCTCAGAGGCCTGGGCGCTTCCGAGGGGCCTCCGGGCCTGGGCGCCCGAGGGACCTTCGGGGCCTGGGAGCTTCCGAGGGGCCTCAGAGGTCTGGGCGCTTCCGAGGGACCTTCGGGGCCTGGGCGCTTCCGAGGGGCCTCAGAGGCCTGGGCGCTTCCGAGGGACCTCGGGGCCTGGGCGCCCGAGGGGCCTCCGGCCTGGGCGCTTCCGAGGGACCTTGGGGGCCTGGGTGCTTGAGGGGCCTCAGAGGCCTGGGCGCTTCCGAGGGCCTCCGGGCCTGGGCGCTTCCAGGGGCCTCCGGGCCTGGGCAAGCTCCGAGGGCCTCAGAGGCCTGGGCGCTTCCGAGGGACCTCGGGGGCCTGGGCGCTTCCGAGGGGCCTCAGAGGCCTGGGCGCTTCCGAGGGGCCTCGGGGCCTGGGCGTTCCGAGGGGGCCTCGGGGGCCTGGGCGCCCGAGCCTCAGGGCCTGGGCGCTCGAGGGCCTCAGAGGCCTGGGCTCGAGGGGCCTCAGGGGCCTGGGCGCTTCCGAGGGCAGCCCCTGATGCACGTTGGTTTGGCTTCCCGGAGGGGAGGGGGCGCGGGGAACGTGGCTCCCCGCTCTCGCTCTCGCTCTCGGGGCGCAGGTTACCCCCGCGCAGCCTGTAATCACCGGGGTTAATCTCCAGGCAGAGCCGCCCGCGAGGCTCGGAGGACCGGTAATCTATGGAGATGTAAGCTAATTACTTAATCACTTGCATTTGTAAACCCCATTATTGGAAAAGAAATTACTCCGGTGATCGAATTACAGATATCTATCTGCTAATAGCTCTGATTAACTGGTGATGTTAATCTGTCATTTTGAAAGGTAATATTAACAGCATCCATCTCACTGGAAATACAGTCTGTGCGAAACAGAACTTGGGTCTCAGGTCCGGGGAGTCGAGGTGCTGGGTCCGGGGTGTTCCGTGGCGAGCCGTGTTGGCCGCTTAAATATTTACGGGTCTCCAGCCCCCCGCTTCCAGGAAGGTAAACAGAAACAAGGGAACCATTTATTACCAGAAAGTTCCAAAGGCCGCAGGAAAAGGAGCCCCATTCCCCCCACCGTCAAGACAGACGCAAAATGTTTCCGGATGGTTCTTCTCTGTAACAATGTCAGCAAGGCCCTGCAGACACGCGCTGGGCGCCACTGTTTACACTCTAACAAAATACATCCTCTTGTGTGGAATACACGTGATTTATCCTATAATAGACCTACAAGCGTTATTGACACATAACACAAATATTATAAGCATAATGTGCATTTACAGCACATTTTCCTCATCTGTCCGTCGGTCAGCGGACACTTAGATCGTGGACGAACGTGGTTTTATAAACAATTTTTTCGTGTCGAAATAACCGAAGACCTTGGCTGAGAAATGCAAGTGCCGCGACTTCAGAGGCCACCACGCATCTCACGGTAAATGCTCCCTCCCGTCAGGTCCTGACCGTCCGTGAAAACGGTCGAGCCACATACCTTTCGAGCCCACGTCGCACCGCAGGGAGGTTCCCCGCGGGCTTTCACACACGTGTGTCCCCCGACGCTGACGCGGGGACGCTCCCGCGGCGTGTCGCGTGCTCGGAGTCGCGGCCCCGGGTCCAAGGAGACACCCGCCGCCCGTCTTAACGCACGTCGTTGGCGCTTCTGGAGAGTTCCCCGCAAGGCCCGCCATTTCCGTTCCAGCTGCCTGGTCCCCCGGGAGCCCACGCCTGACACGGGGGAGGCGCGGAACGGGGAATTTCCCAGGTGTCTGTGCAGGCAGCATCCGTCGGGGACAAGGTGCTTTCTTCCTCTTCTATTTTTCACCTTCTGTCTGGGCTGCTGGCAGCCGGGAACGTCTGCCCATCAGCTTCATGAAAACGTGCGTCGCCGAGAAGCTGTGCCCGCTTCTCAGGGCGCCCTGGAGGGGCGGAAGGCCCTGACGCGGCCTGCAAAGCCAGCCCGCCCGCCTCACGGCGTTCGCCACAGCCCTCGCGTGGACGCACGTTAGGAAGAGCGAAACTTGAGGCAGCGAGGAAGGTGTGGCCGCGCGCGGGGGGCGGGCCGAGCGGCCTCCTTGGCACCGTGACCTGAGAGCCGGGGAGATGCTCACAGGTGTAAGCGAGGGGCTATTGGACGAGGAGGCGAGAGCAGAGCCAAGGGGCCTGGGGTGCGTCCGGACGTCCGGAGGCACCTGGAGAAAGGCCTCGAACGGACCCTCCCCTGCAGACGCCGGAAGGATTCGACCGTGGGGACGCCCTGGTTTCAAGCGTCTGAGTCTCCGGAACGACGGGGGCATGATTTCCCGTCGCGCGAAGCCCCCGGTGCACGGAGATGATGCACCTGGGCACGGGCATTCCCACACTTCGTCTACAGGCTCTTGCAGCGTGGCTCACACCCTTCCTGGGCGCTTAGGGGTCGAACTGGGGACAGAAAGCGAGGTGCCCTCCGGAGCATTCTGTGTGACCCTCCTGCACCCACAGACCTGGGGAGACGCTTCACTGCTGACAAGCTCACCGTTAATCGCCTGATGTAGGACGAAGGCAAAGCCACCTTTACATTTTCACCGGGCCTTAGGCACCAAGCCAGCGCCAAGCACATAAAACACCAGAATGGCCCGAAACGCCTTTTCCCCCCCCGATCTGAAGCTCTTACCAGGGTTCTTCTCGCCGGGCTCTGCGTCTCCACTGGGCTCTCCCCAGCCTCTCGGGGCGCCCACTGCCAGCCTCACTGACCTGCAGCACAGAGATGAGGGCGTGGGCGGCCCCCCTCCCACCTCATTGCAATCAGGGCCGTCCCCACACAAGGCGTCTCTGGGTTCGCGGCGCTGGGGGAACCACAAGAGTTTGCGGCCGTTTTGTAAATGTATAAGCATCCGTTCGCTGGGAAGCCCGGATTCCACAACGCGCAATAGGTCAGGCGTGGGCTGCGCGCAGGTCAACCAAGCTCACGGTCGTGGCTGGAGTAAGATGTGGAGGGTGTCAGAACGTGTTTTTGCACGCGTGTGTGCCGGGGCGCGGAAGGTAGAAGATGGGGCTGGTCAAGGCGTCTTCGAGGCTCTCGAAGAGCGAACTCGGAAGGAACTTGGTTATAACACCTTGGATTGCGAGTAACCTGTGTTGCGAGTTGTCTGCAAGACGCACAAACGATTCTAATAAATTGTAACCTGATAAACGAGCGCTATCTTGCGGTACGAGTGGTACGTGATGTCCAACGTCACGTGACCCCATCTGAGCCAATGAGTCTTGAAATTTGCTTTCCTTTACAGGTGCTTTGGATTACAAGCATGTGTCTGCAATGAACTAATGCTTGCAAACCAAGGTTTTAGGGCTTTCTCATTTTTTTTCTGTTGATAAATTTGCTGTCGTAGGAATGAAGGATGTTCAGGAAGGGGAATCACTAACGTGTTCTTTCTACTGACTTTATACACCGGAACAACGCTTGCATGCATTTCTTCGCATCTCTCGGAGAATTGGCTAATTGTTCGTTTTACTCTGAAACATTCATTCAAGTCAATGGCAACCTCAAAGCACATTAAACACAGAAAGTTTAATAATTCCACTTTGGCTCTCTTCCTTTTTTTTTTTTTTTTCTATAGTAGAATGTTCTCCGTTGGGGCTGGAAGTGGATCATTTTTCTCATCGTCCAAAGAAATTCTGAGATATCCGATCCAGATAAGTTAGCTTTTGCCCGTTTTCCCCTGATATCTACTAAATTTGTTAACACATTTTCTTTAATAACGTTGACTTTCCGTTCTATCTCATAACTTTCTAAATGGGTCCCAAAGCATCCTCGCTGTTTCCTTAGAGAAAGTAATTTCACTTTGATTAAGTTGTAGCGTTTTATCTCCCTCCTCTTCCTGAGAACCTGATGCTCTGAAGCACATTTTTCAACCTATTTCTACCACATGCCCAAAGCGGTCACCGATAGTTTTTGATCGATGAGTGTTAATGTTTTACAGTCAATCCAAAAAAATAAAAAAAAATCAGCCTAAGTGAAAATTCAGAGTGTGTGTTGAATGAATCCTTCACACTTCTGATTCCAGCGTGAAGGGAATGTGCCAAATGTGCAGACACGGCTGCTGTGTGTAATGTAGCTGCTGTGTGCGAAGTGTGATGTCACACTTCCCTCTGGATGTTTCGATGTTTCCTGGGGATGCTGGACTTTTGTCTAATGCCCGCGGGGGGGGCTGCGAGTCCTTCATATTCCGTGGTGGCTCCAGGCGACCCGACGCAGTCAAACAACCGTCCCGCATAGACGTGGAAGCTGCTCTGTCCACCCGACACTCGGTCCTCGAGAATTCACAGGGACAGCATGTGCTGCCTCAACCTAACGCCACCACCACAGTCCCTTCCTTCTGACTCCACGTCAGGAGACGACCACCACCTTTCGAAGGGCAGACCGCGCTGAACTCACCAGGCGCCTGCGTCCGCTGTCTCCCCCGGAAGACGGCGGCTGCAGGATCTGGTGCGTCCGGGACGCACCCCCTGGTTTGTGTCCACAGCCCTGTCTCTGCCCCGTGTCTGTGAGGAAGAAAACGTTCCGTTCTGCGCCGTCCAATATGGCGCCGCCAGCCACGTGTGAAGAGGGCAACGGAGGAATTGAACGTGGGCCTTGATTAATTGTCATTAATTTACATTTAGAACAGCACATATGGCTACCGGGCACTGGAAACGTGGCTGAGCCAACCGGAGAACGGAATGCTTAATTAAGTGTCATAATTTCCATTTCAACAGCCGCCTGTGCTCCTTGGCTTCCATATTGGGTGGCGTCATTGTGGGACAGTTTGCAGAGGAGGTGGGTGCCAGAGGTGAAGCCGTTGTAAAGCCTTCCTTGGGCCTGTCCGAAAGCATTTATTGAGCACCTACTACGTGCCAGTCCCTGCAGCAGTGAGCAGGCCTATACCCACGGACGTGACATTATCACCGCCTGGACATGCGTGGCCTTATGGCCTGAATATCCGTGTACCCCCAGCGATGCTGAGCTCCCGACCCCCAACACAACGATGTCAGACGGTGGGAGCCCTGGGCGGTGACTGTGTCGTGAAGCGGAAGCCCTCACTAATGGGATTAGTGCTTTTATACAAGAGAGCCCAGGGAACTCTCTGGAACCTTCCTCCGGGAGCCAGGGGGAGGTCCTCACATGCCACCAAATGTTCCGGCACATTCGTGTCCGACGTCTGGCGCCCACGACCGAGAAACACTTATTTCCCACGGTCCTTTGCAAGCACCCGCATCCGCTATCCCAACAGGTAAGATGCACGACCAGACGGACTTTGCAGACGCTAACGGGTTCGAGGACATCCAGGAGCCCGGGGGGGCTCAGGTGGCTTCCGGAAGGTGGAATGGGAACAGATAGGGTCTCCCAAGGAGCCTTAGGAGGAAGCAGCCCAGCCGACCGCTTGGCGTTCGGGTCGCGAGACCGGGCTTTGGACCTTCGAGAACATTTGTGGTGTCGGGAGCCACGGACGTGTGCCCAGGACAGGGGCAACCTTCCCAAACACCATGCGAGCCCCCCCAGACCGTGCGTCAGGCCGTTAAGTGAGATATGGCCCAGGCACCCCCGGTGCCCAGCGTGGCCGTTTTCCAAGTAGAAACAAAGCAAAACCCCCCAGAACTGGGCATGCGTGAAAACCCTGACATATCTTTCTCGCAGCAATAGTGAGAAGTCATGAATATTAGCCGATGTGCTTGGAATAAAGAAATCTTTGCAGACTTCTGAGGACAACGGAGCGAACGCTTCCCCACAAGGGCAGGTATGTGGGGCGCGTCTGCGTTCGCTAAATAATTAGCCTCCATCTTGAAAACCGTACGCAGCACAGGTCACCTTATATCGGCGGCAAAGAGAGCGTCTCCAGTGCCTTTAATCTGTATTTTGACTAAAGATCGTTTGGTGCATTTTGAAATGCTTTAAATTTTTTTTAAATGTTTACTTACTTTTCAGAGAGAGACAGCGTGAGCAGGGGAGGGTCAGAGAGAGAGGGAGACGCACGGTCCGAAGCAGCTCCAGGCTCTGAGCTGTCAGCACAGAGCCCGACGCGGGGCTCGAACCCACGAACCGCGAGGTCATGACCTGAGCTGGAGTCGGGGGCTCAAGCGACGGAGCCCCCCAGGCGCCCCATGAAATGCTTTTTTAAAACTATGTGCGAACGGAACGTATTTTCAGTGACAAATGTGTGCCGAGCGACGGGATGGGCGTTTTCCAGCATCCCAGGGACTTCAGTGCAAACACACGGGGCCGCCTGTCCGTGGACGCCGTGGCCACTGAATTGCTCCCTTCGGACGGACAGCAGGCGCCGTGGTTCTGCAGAGAAGTGTTGTCAGAGAGCCGCTCAGATTTGCCATCGTTGGCGTTTTCTTCCTTATTTTTTTTTAATGTTTTTTTTTTTTTTATTTCTAGGAGACAGAGAGAGAGACAGCGTGAGCAGTGGAGGGTCAGAGAGAGAGGGAGTCACAGACTGAAACAGGCTCCAGGCTCCGAGCCGTCAGCACAGAGCCCGACACGGGGCTCGAACCCACGAACCACGAGATCCTGATCTGAGCTGAAGTTGGACGCGTAACCCACTAAGCCACCCAGGCGCCCCGGCGTTTTCTTCCTTAAAGAGCAGGTCGACGGCCACTCCTTGGCGCCTGAGACACTGTGCAGTGGAAGACGTGGATGCAGAGACGTGGATCCGTGGCCACAGAACCACAGACAGCCATGGATACCGCGGACTCGGAGGTGTCGAGAGCCCTGAGCGTAGACACAGAAGCCCTGAGATAAGACGAAGGCCGTGACACACGCTCTCCCGGGCGCCCCCACAGCCCCCCAGCCCCGCGGCCTTGGCCGACGTGACCGTCCGAGTAGGAACGTCCAGCATGAGCGCTTCAGGCCCGACGTGGAGCAGAAGCTCCTTTGTGGAGGGTGACGGGGGCTTCGGCCCCTTCCCCGGTCACCGGGGTTCTGCGCTGTCGGACGAGGCGGCCTCTGATGTATCACCAAATGTGTCTTCAGTCGCCGCCGGCCGCGAGTCCCCTTCGGGGCCCAGCTGGCCGTGGCCGTGTCACCAGGACACGCCGGCGGCCCAGATGCCCGGCCTTCACTGCCTGGTCGGCGCCGGGTGACATTCGGGGGCGTGGGAGGCATTGCCGTGTCCTCGGGGGGAACGGGCGGCCACGGGGTGCCCACCTGTGAGCTGCTGAGTCGCGGGCTTTGCCAGCAGAGCTGCTTACGGCCAGCGGCGCCCGCGTCTTCAGCAAAGACCCGCCGCCCCGGGCCGGGCAGGACGCAGCCCTGGCGCACACGCCACGCAGGCAGCAGAACACGCTTCCGTGTCCCCAGCACCTCAGACGACCCGGGAGAACAGGGTCGTGTGGTTTCCTGTGGTCCCGGCCCCGGAGCCCGGGACCCTGGCTGCGGCCGTGGGAGGCGCTGGGTCTTCATTAGAGCGATGCCACCGGGGCCGGGGGGGAGGGCTGTTCCTTCCTGTGGCCACGGACGGCCGTGCTCGGGGCACCGTGACCTCGACTCAGCACCACACGGGAGACGCGTCTGTCCGCTGGCAAAGCGCCCGGACGCCGCCCGCCCTGCCCCGCGGGCCGCGCACTGTGTCACACGCGGCCCCACGCGGGAACGTCAGTGCTGAAGTATATGCGCGTGCAGGGCGCCTTCCAGTATCCGTGGGCGATCCACACATCGAGGGGAAGGTGCCGGAACAGCAGGGTCTCTGCTCTGCGGGAAACGTGGGGAAAGAAGGTCCGGAGGAGACGGAGCCGTGTGGACGTGGAGGGGCCACGGGAGACGCCACAAGAGAGGCCACAGAAGGGGCACGGGAGGGACCACGAGAGGGGCCATGGGAGGGGCCACGAGAGAGGCCACAGAAGGGGCCACGGGAGGGGCCACGGGGAACAAACCGTGAGCCAGGACACCCACCCCGGGAGAGGGGGACTTCCTTCTCTTCTTCCTCCGTGCCCTGCTCCCCACCCCACCCCCCGCCCTCCGGGGCCCCTGTCTGTGTGCGGACGCACCCCCACGACTCCATCCTCGACTCGGGCGCGTGCGGAGTCTGCGTGCTCTGCGTCCGGGCGTCACCTGCCAGCTGCCATGTCAGGTTGGGACAAATCCGCACAACCTGGGGACGAAACATCCAGAGCCTCTTCCCGCGATGCTTGCAGATGCTGGATGGTGTGTCCGCAGCCACAGCGCAGCGGGTCGCTCTGACCACGTCTCGGTTTCATTCTGAACGGACAGCAGCCATTTAAAAAATTCTAATGTTTTTACTAATTTCTGAGACAGGCAGCGTGAGCAGGGGAGGGTCAGGGGGAGGGAGACACAGAATCCGAAGCAGCTCCAGGCTCCGAACTGTCAGCCCAGAGCCCGACGCGGGGCTCGAACCCACGAACCGTGAGATGGTGACCTGAGCCGAAGTCGGACGCTCAACCGACTGACCCGCAGGCGCCCCGACAGGGTGGCCTCGAACGTGGGTGGCTCCTTGGACTCATTTCTTGGCCCGTGAGGCTTGCAAAACGCAGGAGACTGCAGACCACTTGGGGGGCGTCTGGTCCGTGTGATACAGGATTGGGGGGGACCTTGGGGGGCTTTCCTGCTGAGCAGGGGCCACACGTGGCCAGAGCTGGGGCCTCACTCGCACTGGGGTCTTTGGGCCTCGGTGAGACGTGAGGGCAGCACCTCAGAAGCCGCAGCCCCTCCCCAGAGCGCGGGGCCGCCCGGGGCCCTGGATTCAGGAAACGCCATCGAGGGGACAGACGCGGGGCGTGTGCTGGTGACGCGGGAGGAAGCCGCCCGTGCACGTGTCTCAGGGTCGGGAGCCCCCAGGGTGTGACCCGCGGCCGCCCTTGCTGGGATGCGGGAGCCCGGACGACTGTATACGTGCACCCCCACCCCCCTCACCGCCCTCTGCACCCCAGGGGCACGGCTCCCTCCTCGGGCCCCTGGCTTTGCAGCCCCAGAGGCTCAGCCCCGGGAGGGCAGGGAGGCTGGGCCGGGCTCCTGTCTGCAGGCGGGGACCTGCTATGGGGGGCTGGGCGCCCACCCAAGGCCGCAGCCCGAGGTCTGCAGCTTGAGCTCTCGGTCCTGCACCAGCCAAGCCACAGCCGCTTGGCCGCGCGGGAAGATGTCACACCTTCCCTGGAAGGAGGCCTCTGCCGGGCTGGCCGCCAGGAGTGCATGGCCGCCTGCGAGGAAGCCTGTGCGCTGTCGCCTCGCGTCTCTGATCCGCTTCTGTCAGGGCCTCCTGGGACGCAGACGCCGCGCCGGGAAGCTTCACGGGCCCCGCAGGGGCACCCGCCCAGCACCGCGAGGAGCCGCTGGTTTACACACGTGAAACCAACCGGCGTCAGGAGGCGCCTGGGGGCTCAGTCCCTTAATCCTCCGACTTGGGCTCAGGTCATGACCTCGCGGTTCGTGTGTTCGAGCCCCGCGTCGGGCTCTGTGCTGACAGCTCGGAGCCTGGAGCTGCTTCGGATTCTGTGTCTCCCTCTCTCTCTGACCCTCCCCCCCATAATAAATAAATAAACTTGCAAAAATAATAATAATGAGATTTTAATTCAGCATTAACTAATTCACAAAGGAGTCGGGGTTCAGTAAACTCAAGTACTAACACTCATTATCTTTCTTAATATCGATAAGTTAATAGCAGTGACAGATTTGTTATTCATTAATATTAGTAAATGAAGAATTAACATTGACGAGTGTACAATATAGTAATACACGATGCACGTGGAGTTCAATATCCTAACACTCATTAGCTTTATTAACTAATATATTAATATAAATCGTACAATAAGGGATGCCTGGGTGGCTCAGTCGGTTGAGCGTCTGACTTCGGCTCAGGTCATGACCCCACCGTCCGTGGGTTCGAGCCCCACGTCGGGCTCTGTGCTGACAGCTCAGAGCCTGGAGCTGCTTCGGATTCTGTGTCTCCCTCTCTCTCTGACCCTCCCCTGCTCACGCTGTCTCTCTCTCTCTCAGAAATAAGATTTCTAAAAATTTTTAAAAATTTAAATGATAGTATAATTTTATTTACTGTGAATTAATAAATGAAAAATTAATATTGATATATTGAACCCAACCGCATTGTATGTTACTGTATCATATATTAGGCAATATTAATTGTTAATTTGCTAACATGAATTAACTGCATTCAGTTGTGTTTCAATTTACTAATGTTAATTTGTACAATAAACTAACAAATTGATATTAACGATTCATTGATTAATCATTAATGAATATTAACGATATCAATCTTGTGCACTGAAACAGATAATAAAACAAAACGTTTAAGAGCACTGACTTCACTCGATGGTGCCTCCAATCTGGCGACAGCGCAGGAGGAAGAGGAAACATTAACACGACGCTCATCGCTCAGGGAAATTATACGTGTGGCTGTGACGAGTCCACGCCGCAGGGCCCTCTGTCCACTGTATCCCTGTGACGGCCACGGAAACGGAAACATCCAACTTTTCTGGATGACTCCTGAAAAGCGGACCTGGTGCCAGAAATTTCTCTTGATGGATATTTATTATTTTGGGAGACAAAAAACATGAGCGGGTGAGGGTCAGAGAGAGAGGGAGTCACAGACGGAAACAGGCTCCAGGCTCCGAGCTGGCAGTCAGCACAGAGCCCGACGCGGGGCTCAAACCCACGAACCGCGAGATCATGACCTAAACGAAAGTCGGACGCTTAACCGACTAAGCCACCCAGGCGCCCCTATGTTTATTTATTTTTGAGAGACAGAGAGAGACAGCGTGAGCAGGAGAGGGCCAGAGAGAGGGGGACACAGACTGAAACAGGCTCCAGGCTCCGAGCTGGCAGTCAGCACAGAGCCCGACGCGGGGCTCGAACCCGCGAACCGCGAGGTCATGACCTGAGCCCAAGTCGGACACTCGACCGACTGAGCCCCCAGGCATCCGTGTGCAAGGGATCTTTTTACGAGCAGCCGCAACCTGTCTCTAGTCTGGGGACATTTTCATGCCCCTAAAAGCAGACTCTGTCCCCGTCACCATTCTGTCCCCATTGCCTTCTGCCCAGGAAATCTAGACGGTCGTGACCTTGTGTGTTCTCCCTTCATATCAGCCATTCTCCTTCCGTCTTATCAAAACATTACGTTTCTCCTTCCTTAATAGGAAGCCGATTTGCATCCTGCTGTGACGAATTCCATGTGGTGGCCATGACGGCTGGAGCCGCAGCAGCCGCTTTGTGACTGCGAGGCCAGACATCACCCCCACGAGGGGATGCCGATCCCTGTGTAACTTCCATTCTGTCCGCGGGTGGATTGCGTGAACGACCCCGCCTGCGTCCCTGCGTGGGCACCTCACGAGGAGGAAGCACAGCTGGGTCTCCCTGATTCCTCCCGACCACGTACGCTCCTGTGACAGTCCACCCGCGGTCACTGCATGCAAGTCCAGCAGACGCCTGGGAGCGGCTCTGACTCAGTGCACGACGCTGGGCCCCGGACCCCGTCCCCACAGGGATTTCAGCCTGCAGTCTCGGTGCCAACTTTTGGGCAGCTCTGTGCTTAGTTGACTGAGTTCCCTGCACACAGGCCGAGCTCCTTGGGGACCCGCTTTGAAGGCTCCAAGCCCAAACCTGCCTCAGTTTCTTCCCTCCCAGGGCGCACGAGGCGGCGTGAAAATCCCAACTTTGTTCTCTCGGGCCGAGAAGACATGTGGCTCCTGGTTTTACGATGTCGCCCATAAATTACCTGGTCATAGGCCGCGCCCAGAGCCTGCGTGCCTTCTTTTCCAGGCCAGCGCCTCTTTTCTGTCCAGTGTCTGTAGCTCGGAGCCCCCGAGCCATCAGTCACGGGCCCCACGCACTTAAGCAGCGCCTTGCAAACCCTTTGAAGTCCTTGGGATCGCATTGTGTCCCCAGAACATGTGTTTACAATCACTTAAAGCTCACGCCCCACGCCCGCCGCCTCTGCAACCCGGGCTCTCTTCTAAACGCTCTCTCGTGTCATTGATACCGGGTTTTCAACCCGTTTTTTTTTTTCTGAGAATTCTTGGCTGTTTTATGATCCCTCTCTCTCCTTTTTTTTTTTCCTCCTAGTACATTATGCCCTTTGTTTTACGCGTGTTGGAAATTCAGACCTGCTCACGAGAATTCCGTCTTACAAAGACGCAGACAGAAATAATAAAAGATGATGGCTGCTTTCTGACTGGGGTAAAAAAAAAAACGAGAAGAGTTTTCAAAGATTTAGGTGTTTCCTTAGCTGCTTTAGGAATGCAGCTGGTTTCCATCAGTTTGTATAAAACCGTGCTGTCCTTATAAGAGCATTTAAGTTTTTAATACATTTTTATCTGGAATCTTTTAAACGACGCTTCTGTTCACTGGGATGCGTATTTTTTTTCTGGGTCGTATATTCACTTCTCTCGGACCGTCAGTCAATGCCTTTGGGCATCTGTCATCCAAGAACGTGGGATCGATCACCGTCAAATGTCACTTGCTGTGTCGCCCCCGTGCACTGGGTCCTAACAGGGTTACAATCTTGTTTGCCCAGGATTCGTTCCCTCCTGTGAGCTCCTTGCACCGGCTCGAAACGCCTGACATCAAGGTCTGTGTCGGGATCACGACGTTTCTCCGATTTTCCGTGTTGTCCGTGGCTTCTTTCCAGGCTCAACGGTGACGTGACCTCGTCGGTAGTTGTGAGGCCTCAGCCCCGCACACAACGCACGGCTGGAGACACCTGGGAACACGAACCCTCTTTTTCTTTTTTTTCTTTTTTTTGAATTTCTTTTTATTTATTTATTTATTTATTTTACAAATAGTTTACTGTCCACTTGGTTTCCATATAACACGCAGTGCTCATCCCCACACGTGCCCTTCTCTGTGCCCAAGCCCCCCACATCCACACCCTCTTTTTAAGATCCGAGAAAAACACATAATGTGCTCATCAAACAACATCTCCCGGGGGGATGCTGAGGGCGTCTATGCTGTCAGTTAAACGGCAGGAAACACGACAGATACGAAGACACGAGGTGTGCTCGACGCAGGGACCTTGGTGGTTTGGGAAGACGGTGGCAGCAAGTTGGGGAGACGCTGACCCACAGGGCAGCTGGGGGGGCGGGGCCGTGCTCCGGGCTGGAGAGGGTCCCCCCGAAGTGGACGTCCCGTCAAACGTGTAAACGGACCTGGTCTCTGCAGACGTGAGGAAGGGAAGGATCCGAGGTGAGCGCACGGACGTGGGGGCCCCGAATCCAACGACACGTGTCCTTGTAAGAGACGGAGGTGGAGACGCAGACGCAGAGGAGAAGCCGCGTGAAGACGGAGGCAGAGACGGGGGGGACGCGGCCACGAGCCCGGGGACCCTGGGGCCCCAGGAGCTGGGAGAGGCGGGAAGGACCCTCCCCTGGGGCCTCAGGAGGGAGCACAGCCCCGCCCCCTGCATCTCAGGGCCTGATCTAAGTGGCCCCGCCCCCTGGATGTCAGCGGCCCCGCCCCTAGATGCCCGGCGCCCAATCTCAGTGGCCCCACCCCTGGATCTCAGCGCCCCGCCCCCTGATTTCAGTGGCCCCTGCTGCAGCCCCATCCGCCCCCTGATCTCAGCGACCCAAGCCTGCTCCTCTGGGCAGCTGCCCATCTCAGAGGCCCCGCCCCTGATCTCTGCAGCCCCGCCCCCTAGGTGTCAGCGGCCCCCTGCCCCTGCATCTCAGCTGCCCCGCTCCTAGGTGTCAGCGGCCCCGCCCCTAGATGTCAGTGGCCCCGCACCATCTCAGCGGCCCTCCCTTCCTGGATCTCAGCGGCCCCGCCCTGGATCTCAGCGGCCCCGCCCCAGATGTCAGCGGCCCCGCCCACTCCCAGAGGCCCTGCCCCCTGACTCGCAGCCCCGCCCCCTAGGTGTCAGCGGCCCCGCCCCCTGGATGTCAGCGGCCCCGCCCCCTGGATCTCACACTCGGGTCTCCAGAGCTGGGGGAGGAGGAACGCGTATTGTTCTAACCCCCCCCGTGTGTCTGTGGTCACTTCTCAGAGCCGCCCCCGGACGCCGATGCCCGCTGCTTCTCCCTGCGTCGTTGGGCCGTGAGCCCCTGTGCACAGTCCTCCAGAGGGTCACGCCCCCCCATGGCCTGCGAGATCACAGCCTGAGTGTGTTTCGTCCCCCGGTCCGGACGCGCCACGTGGCTGCAGCGACCGCGGGGGGCAGGGGCGGCGGGCGGGGGGCAGGGGCCGGGAGGCTGCACAGGAGGCCTCGATGGCCGCGCAGCCTGTTCCGATGAAACGGCGCTGGGGAAGGGGCTCCGTGCGTGGGAGGTGGGGGTCCTGCCTCGGAACGGGCACAGGGGCGCCTGCGTGACAGTACGAATGTTCTGGAACTGCGCAGAGGTGCTGGCGTTTGCACAGCACGGTGAGCGTGCTGAGTGCTCAGGACTTAGTCGCTCGAAAAGGGGCCTTCGAGCGCTTTGTGCAAAATTTTGTCACCATCCTGAGCAAGCGATTGCAGGGGTGGGGGAGGGGGGTCACCTGAGTCCGCAGAGCCTCGAACCCGAAACACATTTTACCTGGACTCACGTGCAAGTTCTCAAGCCTGCGGTTTCCGGTCCGGACGCGCTGGCAACTTAGTAACAAAATGTAACAAGTGCGGCTGCGCAATCAGAGGCCGCGAGGCTGGGTTTTCTGTTTGCACGATGAGGGGCGGTTACTTCCAGATGCTGCGGGACTGGGTGCATTGGGCCCAGAGTTTGGGAAACCAGGGGCCGGGGCGTGGGTCTCCTGGTCGGGGTTCCGTGGAGCCTCCCGCCCCCAGCAGCATCCAGCAAATTCTACGAGGCCGCCCCCTGCCCCATAGCAGGACATAGACGCCCCTGGAAGCCGGCCCTTCCTGCCGCAGCTCTTTGCAGAAAATGCTCCACTGTGTTTAACTCCGAGCTCGGTGTGTCCCCTGACCGTGGCTGCAGGGGTCCTGGCCACGTGTGGCGCTCGACCGTGGACCCATAGACCTTTCTCTTCGCTTGAGGGCCTCCTCTTTTTTCAGACTCTGGAACAATTTTTATCCACGCACGATGGGAACTTGTCATATCGTGCCCAGATCCACATGGCGGGCAGTCACTAACCCTCTAGTGAGAGCGAGTTCCTGCTTGAAAGTACTCTGTCCTTTCCGTCTGGTCATCACAAGCCCTAACCAGCTAAGCCCGGCTTGTCCCCCCTGCAGAAGGAAAATCCCCTAAAATTAGGCAGTAGCTGTGTGCTCAGGCCCAACCGCCAACCTGCAAATTCGAACCTCCGCGGGTCCGTTCTGGGCCCCATGAATGGAGATCAGAAGTGCGGCAACTGCAAAATGCAGGAGGAAACGCTCTGCCTGGTTTGTGCGGAGGTGACTCGGGAGGGGTTGGGTGAGCAGGGTTTTGCAGGGTGAATAGGAGTTCGCCAGGCGGCCTCGGGGAGAGTTCACGCACAGGGGGCAGCAGTAGCCAACGCGCTAGACGTCTGGGTGTGCGGCCTCTCACCGCACTTGCACAGGGGATGCAAACGGCACCGAGGCCGACATTACCAGAGACGGGCAGGATCTGGGGCAAAAAGCAAGAGATTTGGTGACGTAAGGATCGAAAGGACTCATTTCCCTTTGTGCTCACGACCCAAGAGCCCTTGGGCTCCGACGTAGAAATCGGAACCTGGGGCTTCTGGGCTTGGTTTCTGCGTTCACGAACCTCAGCTTCTGAGCAGATTTTGGTGCTTTCAGGACTCGAATACACGGGCACCCGGGAGGCTCAGTCGATTAAGCGTCCGACTTCAGCTCAGGTCACGGCCTCGTGGTTTGTGGGCTCAACCCCTGCATCAGGCTCTGTGCTGACAGCTGGGAGCCGGGAGCTGCTTCCGATTCTGCGTCTCGCTCTCTGTCTGACCCTCCCCCGCTCACTCCCTGTGCCTCAAAAATAAAAGGGAAAAAAATCGATAATCGAAAACAATCCTGCACTTGCGTTGAGTCCTGGTGACTTTTAATTCTCAGTAAATCCAACACACGTCTGTCGTCCCTCACGCCCTCCGCTTCCGCTCAGTCCAGCTTGGGCCCCCGTCTCTGTGCGTCTACATTCGTGGACACGGTATATTCCGTGGGCAGCGTTAGGTTTCACGCTGATTGTACCACGGAGAACCGTGGGTCCGTCCTGCTGACTTTTTCCAGAGGGTCAGTATTTCCTTTTGTTGTATCTTGTTTTTTATTTTATTTTCAGGTGACTATTTTATTTTACCTTATTATATTTTCAGAGTGTTACCACTTTATTCTATTTTATTTTCATAGGGTTATTATTGTATTTTATTTGATTTTCAGAAGGTTACTATTTTATCTTATTTTAGTTTCAGAGTGTTACTGTTTTATTTTATTTTCATAAGGTTTATTATTGTATTTTATTTTATTTTCAGAAGGTTACCACTTTATTTTATTTTCAGAGTGTTAGTATTTTATTTTATTTTACTTTATTTTATTGTCAGGGGTTTTTATTTTATTTCATTTACTTACAGAGGCCTGGCGACTTATTTTATTTATTTTTAATTTTATTTCCACAGGGTGACTGCTTTATGTTTTTACATTTATTTTTGAGAGACAGAGACCGAAAGAGCCCAAGCGGGGGAGGGTCAGAGAGAGAGGGAGACACAGAATCCGAAGCAGCTCCAGGCTCCGAGCTGTCAGCACGGAGCCCGACGCGGGGCTCGAACCCACGACCTGCGAGATCCTGACCTGAGCCGAAGTCGGACGCTCAACCGACTGAGCCCCCAGGCGCCCCTTCACCAGGTAACTACTTTAGAATACGGTTCCTGATGGACAAGTGCAGACCACAGCGAAATGCTCTCTTCAGACCAGTCTCGTTAAAATTAAAAAAAAAAAAAGGAAAAGAAAAAAAACATAAAGGGCCACCTGGGTGACTCAGATGGTTAAGCGTCCGACGTGGGCTCAGGTCATGGTCTCACGGTTCGTGGGTTCGAGCCCCGCGTCGGGCTCTGTGCTGACAGCTCGGAGCCTGGAGCTGCTTCGGATTCTGTGTCTCCCTCTCTCTCTTCCCCTCCCCTGCTCACGCCGTCTCTCTCTCTCTCTCTGACTCAGAATCCATAAATAAACACGAAAAAAGAACGGCAGCTCAGCGGGCGACTGCGGCCGGCTCCCTGGGTGGCGTGAGGGTGGGCATTAAGTCATTTCCTGCGCCCGCGCCCGTGTTGCCGAGAGCAGCGAGGCTTCATTCATTCTCGGGCTCTCGCCCAAGCGTCTTAAAGCCTTTATGGGGGGCTTGTAAATGTTTTATTTAATTGCCCTGAAGTATGCGAATGCCATAAACGTGAAGTGGAGGGATTTCACGGCTCGCAGGGCGCGGGGCCGACGGCTGCCGGGGCCGGTGACCCGCTGGGGACGGGGACGTGTGTCCTCCGGGGAGCATTCCGGGTGACGTCTGCAGACAGCGTGCCCTGAAGTGACTCTACCAGGAAACCTCTGTTCCCTTGGGCCCTCCGGGCCTTCCTCGAGCTCACTCACCGTCCCCACCGCGTTTTATTGAGATATGATTATCCCCTGAGGGCTTTAGGGAGATGCGATGGACAAGCCAACACTCTGTGCTGGAAGGCGTCCCCGAGCCGACCTGACGTCTGTGTGTCGTGAATCTGAGCCGCACGAGGTTAGCTAATCCCTTGTCACTTCGCACACGTCCTTCATGGACCTACGACACTCACGGGTGAGTCTGTGGACCACGCAGGGTTCACGCACGTCAACTGCAAAAATAAAACTTAGTTCTGAAACGGGCAGAAGAGCTGAAGAGACGCGTCTCCCCACTGGGGGAAGGGGAGGGGGAGGCCCCCTTCGGCAGGATGAGAACATTCTAGAACCAGAACGACGTGGTGAGTGTGTAACGCCGTGAACATGTTCGGTCCACCTGAATTGTGCTTAAAACGGCCACTTTGACGTTATGTAAATTGAACGTCCTTTTTCTTTTTTAAATAAAAAGAGAGGAGAATGAGAGCCGGTGTGGATTTCTCCAGCGCGTCCCCGAGCGCTGCTGGGTCGGGGCGTGTGTGTCGTCCGCGTGGCCACGGGATTCCCTGCAGTGTCACCTTGACTGGGCCTCAGGGCACCCAGATATGTGGCTGCACATGATTTCCGGGGGTGCCAGGAAGGATGTTTCCAGAACACATAAGCTTTTTGATTTGTTGGACTGGATAATGCAGATGGGTTCCCGTGGTGGGCCGCGTCTAATCAGTTGAGGGTATGAACGGAATACACAGCTGCTCCTTGTCTGGAGAATCGAGGCCGATACAATCCCAACAGCAAAGCAGTTTAACGAACCCCAGGGTCCACTGAGGGTGAGGGATAAACACCGTGGGGGGAGGGGGATCCATGGAATGGAATAGTATTTGGGCAGGAAAAGGAGAAATATGTACAGACATTGAAAACAGGTCGCTCGGTGAAAGAAACCCAACACCAAAGGCCGCGTGTGTAGACGCCGCGGACGGCTGCCCGTTCAGACGGTTCACCGTGAGCCTCCTGAGCGCGGGGTCCGGGAGGGTGAACACGCCCTCCAGCTCCCATGCGGGGAAAGCCCGGCTTCCTCGCTCCGCACATCAGGGGGACGCTCCCCGACTCCAGGAGGGACAGTAGGGGTCACAGAGCAGCAGTCGTCAGCAATAAAGGTGCTCCGACTGCATGCCTTGAGACAGAGACAGACAGAGAGACCAGGTGGGGGAGGGAGGGAAAGAAAGGGAGAGACAGAGATTGTGCGGTTCAATCCCAGAAAGGTTGAGATCATGAGCTGAGCCGACGGCAAGAGTCAGACTCACGGGCACCCAGGTGCCCCCCAAAAACACTGTTTATTGAAAGGAGACACATGTAAGGGGCGCCTGGGGGCTCAGTCAGTTGAGCATCCGACTGTTGGTTGTGGCTCAGGTCATGATCTCACAGTTGGTGAGTTTGATCCCTGCATCAGGCTCTGCACCAACAGTGCGGAGCCTGCTTGGGATTCTCTCTCTGTCTGCCCCTCCCCCGCTCACATACTCTCTCTTTCTCTCAAAATAAATAAATACAACTTTAAAAAAAAAACACGGGTAAGATTAAAGTACATCTAGGGGTCCCTGGGGGCTCAGTCGGTTGAGTGTCCGACTTCGGCTCAGGTCATGATCTCACGGTTCGTGGGTTCGAGCCCCGCGTCGGGCTCTGTGCTGACAGCTCGGAGCCTGGAGCTGCTTCGGATTCTGTGTCTCCCTCTCTCTCTGACCCTCCCCGGCTCACGCTGCCTCTCTCTCTCTCAGAAATAAGTAAAAATGTTAAAAAATTGTTAAAATAAAAAAAAAAAGAGCCGCGGGGACGTGGACTTGGGAAGGGAAACAGTGTCTGTTGCCCAGGTTTCCGGATTCGTGAGCCCGGGAATTGCTGAGAAGCGATGGCGGGCGGGCGTTCCTCGTGTTCGTAGAGGAAGCACTTTGGGGGGGACGACACACCCTTGTGAGGCATTGAGTGGGGTCTCCAGAGCTGAGACTCCTCGGGCTCGAATCTGTCGGCTTGGACCGCGGACCCCGGGACGAAGATCCCCAGAACTCGAATCCAGAGCTGGACCCTATAGGCGGGACCCATAACGTCGAGTCCGTTGGGTTGAAGTCACACAGGGTTCGATTCATAAAACTAGAGCTCACGGGGTCAGGAGCCGTGGCACCGGGGTTAGAACTCGTATTTGGCCACAGGGTTGAGATTTCGAGGTCCGGATGCACACTACGGGGACCCGTAGCCTGGGACCCAAAGGGTTGAAGATTTTGACTGCACACTCAGAGCGTCGGGTGTTGAAAGTTTCCTGCTGAAGGACGGGGTTGAGCTGTTTCCTGGGCTCTACATTTGGATGCGTTCCAATGCACCGTGGCTTCCCCGTGGCTTCCCCGTGGCCTCTGCGTGGCTTTCCTGTGGCCTCCCCGTGGCCTCTGCGTGGCTTTCTGTGGCTTTCCCGTGATCTCTGCGTGGCTTCCCCTGGCCTCCCCGTGGCTTTCCTGTGGCCTCTGCGTGGCCTCCCCGTGGCCTCCGCGTGGCCTGGTGCAGAGCTTCCCTACATCACCAGGGAGCAAATCACCCGTGAGGCTGACCGACGCTGCGTCTGCATTTACAGAAATGAGCGCGATCGCAGTGTAACCGAAACGGCATGGGGAGCCCCGTGGGCAGAAGCCGCCACAGCCGATCCTCACGCGCCTCTGGGCGCGAACCCGCATGTCTTGCTGAGCCGAGCCGCTCACCACAGGCGGGCGGAGGCTGCGTTGTGGGTTTTAAAGCGCTGTGGCCGGGGGAGGTCGATGGAGGAAGGGACCACATTAAAGTGTCGGGGACGGAGTGGGTGAGCACGGTCCTTGCGGAAGACGTGTAGGTCCTGGGAGTGCAGCCGAAAGGCCACGAAGGAGCCAGGAGAGCGCGGGGCCCACTGGCCGAGGGAAGAAAGGGTTCCAGGGATGAGACTGTGCGTCTAGGGGGCCACGAACAACAAGAAGTGTGCAAAGTGGGGCCACGTGACCCCAACGAGACCATGTCAGTGCAACGATGGGAGCCTAAAGCTCTGGAGGAGAAAGGAGACGACGTGCCAGGGTCCTGGGGCCGGGGGAGAGAAGAACGATACAGGAAAGCATGGGACGGGTCCTGGGCGGCAATCGGGACCCCTTGCGGCTGAAGGACGGGATCTTCGTGGCAGGGAGATACCGGGGAGCGGCGTCCCCCCTGAGGGCTCAGGGGAGGAGCACCAGGCGCAAGTCCTCTTTTCTAAGCAGAAGGTCCCAGCAGGGACTACGGGAACACGGCCCGGGTCCAGGGGCTCGACCCCCCTCCCTGCCCCACGGAGCCAGATCCCTCAATGAATGAAGACACACCAAGTGGGTTTTATTAAAGATAGTTTCACAGCGGTCCTTTGCTGGCTCCTGGACCCGCCAGGGGGGTCTTCCTGCTCTTCTCTTTACACGCTTTTCTGGTCTCTTCCTCAGCCCTGGAAGGTGACCTCAGGGCACTGGTGATGCAATGTTGTCTCTGTGTCTGGAGTGTGGTGGGTGCACAGAAGGTGCTCAACAAATGTATGTGGGAGGGGTGGATGGATGTGTGGATGGATGGGTGGGTGGATGGTAGATGCATGGATGGTGGATGGATGTGTGGATGGATGGATGGTTGGATGGATGCATGGATGGATGTGTAGATGGATGGATGGTTGGATGGGTGGACGTGTGGATGGATGGATGTGGATGGATGGGTGGATGGATGGATGGAGGGGTGGATGAATGCATGGATGGTTGGATAGTTGCATGGATAGATGGACGAGTGCATGGATGGATGGATGGATGGATGGATGATGGTATGGATGTGTATGTATGATGGATGGATGGATGGATGGATGGATGGATGATGTGGATGGATGGATGGATGGATGGATGTGTGGATGATGGATGGATGTGTGGATGGATGGATATGTGGATGGATGTGGATGGATGGATGGATGGATGGATGTGTGGATGGATGGGTGGGTGGATGGATGGATAAGTGGATGGATGGATATGTGGATGGATGGATGGATGGATAGATGGATGGATGGATGGATGGATAGATGGATGGATGGATGGATGGATGGATGTGTGGATGGATGAGTGAATGGATGGGAGCATAAATGAGTGGGGAGACGGGTGGGTGGAAGAGTGGGGAGGTAGGTGGGTGGGTGGGTGGCTGAGTGGACAGGTGGATGCACAGCAGCATAGGCGGGGGGGCGGGTGGAAAGATGAATCTATTCCCTTGCATCTTAGCTTCTTGGTCTTCACCCCAGAGGCCTCTCCTGTGACTCTGCCTCGTGTCCTTTCCCCGTATGGGGAGCCTTGCGATCGCCCAGGGGTCCCGCCCAGAGGACGCGGGATCACCTCTCAAGGTCCTCACAGCCGTCCCGCCGGCAGAGCCCCGTTTGTACCGCACACACAGGCTCCGAGCGTTGGGACGGACACATCTTTGCACGACTGTGCCTTCCGTGGTCCAAGTCCTTTAGCGCAAGCGTCCGAGCGGAAGGGCTCAGAGGGGGCAGATCGGACCCGCAGGCAACTGGGCCGTGCATCTGTGCTGTGGACCGAGGGTCCACGGCCCCCCTGCAATCGGTACCTCGAAGTCCAAGCGCAGCCGGATGCGCCCGGGAGGCGCTCGGGGCAGATGAGTCATGAGAGCGAGGCCCCGCGATGGGCGTCCCGTCCTTGTACAAACAGACACGCACGGTCTGCTCCCTGCACCTCGTGAGGACTCGGCCAGGAAGCGGCTGTTCCTGTGGCCGGTGGTGTTCCCTGGGTCAGCCGTCTCCACCCAGCTCTGCGTCCGGGAGCCTGGCAGGGACGAGTGAGCGAGCGGCCCGGCATCACCGGGGGCGGACAGCAGACGCTGGAGGGGCATCGGTCCCCTGCGCACCCGGGAGCCTGGTGGCCGACGAGGGCGTGGGCGCGTCCTGGGGCGGGGACGGTCGCTTTCCCAGCCGGGACTCTGCACCGCGTGGCCCAGAGAGTCCCCGAGAAACCGTCCGGAAGCGCCTTCCCCGGGCCTGTGGCGAAGCACGGGGCTGGATCCCGGGCAATGACAGGGCCAGCAGCCACCGCGCCGGGGAGGGGTCCCCAGAGAGGCCGCGCCTGTCAGGGCCTGATGAAGACAGCGCCTGTCCCTGCCAGGCCCGGCTAACGAGCCGCTGACAGCGCCGAGCGGCCAGACCGCGGGCCACGCGTCCCCGACTCTGCAGAGCGGGGACCACATCAATTGACCCGGCGTCAGACGGGAAGCTTGTCTTTGTCACGGTGTCCGAGCCGTGGGTGGAAAGGGCTTCTTCCCTCCACAGGCGCCAAGCTGGGTGCTCATTACCAGCGATGGTGACATGTCAGGAGACCCGGCCCGGGCGGGGGTGGGGGTCCCGGCTTTGCCCTTGGGTGTCCGGACATCGTTTTTCACCCCCCTTGGAGGCGCGGGGGGCGCGTGGCTGCCCAGCAGCCGGAGCCTCTGCCATCGGAGGGTCGTCAGCACCGTCAGGTGTCAGCAAGCGCAGGCGGGCGGGTGTTTGAAGGCTCCCCCGGAGTCAATTAAGCTACAGGCAGGCTGACATGTGCGGGATTCGGGCTGATCAAAGCCGAAGATGCCCATACAGCCGCTGACATAAAAACACGGTGTTTGGTGTGGGGCCGACACAGCGTAACAGGTCAGGTAATTACCAGAGCGTCTCTCATGTGTCTGCTGCAGCCGCGTCTCAGCCGCCGGGACCGCAGCCACCAGACGACGCGCCTCACACGTCGGCAAGGCTCACACACACGGTGTCTCCCGGGCGGCGCAATTAACGTGACAGTTGCTTCAATATCTGCTTTTTATTTTTTATTTTTTTTTTAATTATTTTTTTAATGTTTTATTTATTTCTAAGAGACAGAGAGAGAGAGAGAAAGAGAGAGACAGCGTGAGCAGGGGAGGGTCAGAGAGAGAGGGAGTCACAGACTCTGAAACAGGCTCCAGGCTCCGAGCTGGCAGTCAGCACAGAGCCCGACGCGGGGCTCGAACCCACGAACCGCGAGATCATGACCTGAGCGAAAGTCGGACGCTCAACCGACGAAGCCACGCAGGCGCCCAATATCTGTTTTTTAATTGCAGCCAGACGGGGGGTGCCCGGCGCCGTCCTGGGAACCGGAGGAGGCACAGGGTGGTCTGGTGACCGAGCGCCCCTCCTCGCACCCTGGGGACGGACGCGGGGCACACGCGGGCGCTGGGCCCGTGTCAACGCCACACGTGTGCACAGACACACACACACGGCGTCGTCTGCAGGGCCCGGACGCGGCCGCCACGCGTTTCCGCGGCCGAGGGTCCGTCTGCACGGCCGGCCTCCAGAGCTGAGCACGTGTGTTCGTTACGATGATGGAGGAATTCTCGCGTCCTCGGCATCGGCGCGATGATTAAATTAACAGGGGGTGTGAGTGATGTGCACTCGCGGCGGGGCGGGCGGGAGCCCGGGTGTACTCGGGGCGGCCACGGATTTTCCGCGTGTGGACGCGTAATTGGCTTAATGCATTCTCCCTTCTGCAGCCGGCTGGCGCCCGCGCCCGTCTCCGAAGCAAACTAATTACAGCTTTTTACATTAAACCCTAATAGATTTCAATTTATCTCCTCTGAATTATCACAATAATTACAGTAATAAATGAGACGCGTGGATGCCATTCATCAAAGCACTCTGGGCTCGACATCGTGCGGCCGCGGCGAGCCACCGACGGGCTAAGTGCATGGTAATTGCCAGCTCGACAATTGTTTGGTGTTTGCCGGAAGGTTCCCTGAGTGTGTGCGTGTGCGTGTGCGTGTGCGTGTGTTCAAGTGAGTCTGTGATTCCCTCCGAAAGTCTGCAAATGCCTCTCAGGGAACACGGTTCCCATCAAACCTAACAAGATAGAGAAATAACGATGTTCGCGGGTCCCGAGCCAGGCTGTCTTGACCCTTCCTCCCCGCCCCCCTTCCAGCACCTTCCGCGCTGGCTAACTTCTTCCCCGCACACATATGCATCCGAAATGCTCTCTCTGCTGACCGAACTGCGCGTCGCATTCCATTTATATTACCGATACCTTCTGTTCCATTTTAATGGCCTCACATTATTCCAGCCGAGGAGGCCGAAACTTGCCTGGAGCCCCTTAATCAGGGCGGCCGCCCACCAGCCCCCGCGCGCGGGCCCCGCGGACATCACGTCCGCACGCGCTTCAGTGGCCTGGACAGCCGTCCGGGCTGTAGTGCTCACTGTGTGTCACAGCCGAGTGCCACGTGCAGGCTGTGTATCAAGTTCACGGCTGATCCCAATATAAATCAGAGCAGGACGGAAGGGCCCAGATTCTGAGATTCAGACAGGCAACTTCTTCTTCCTCATTTCCTTTCTTTGTTCTTTTTAGCGGTAACCAGACCAAACTTCCAGACTTGCTTTTAAAACTCCAGAGGTGGTGGCTCGAATGCAGTCTTAATCATTTAAGAAGTTATTTGGGGAGAAAAGAGCGGGTCCTCGGGTATATATTCGAGTCCAGCCTTTTTTTCCCCGAGGCCTCCAAATGTGAGTGTTTTTTTATCTTTGTTCGCTCATTAGCATGGCGACGCTTTCTTTTCAATCACGTTTCTGGATTTTTTTCTTTCCTTTGCTTCCTCGACATGTGAGAATTTCAAAGCCATTACTTTATGCAACTGCAGACAGCTATGGAGAGCAGGATAATGACCCTCTGTTCCGGAAGAAAGTTCCTCTCAAATGCAAACCATCCGCACTGGCCCTCGTGATTTACTGCACGGCTGGACACAATTTTTGCACTGGATAAAATATGAAATATCTTAGGCTTTCCGGGCCCTTCCGTGTCGGGAGCGTGATAGAACGCCACCATGACAGCAGGCAAGGCACCAGAGACAAAATATACAGAGTGAACATTTCTGTTTTCCAATAAAACTTTATTCGCAGAAGCAGGTCGGGGGCCGCATTTGGCCCTTGGGTTCTAGTCCGCTGATTTCAATGACTCAGGTGGTTTAAACTCAGGCATCAATCTTCCTGGGTGTTTCAGGGAATGTGTGATTGCTTGAAATTTCATCCCGGATTTATTTATTTTTCAAGGGACCCAGTTGGGCTAAAATAGGATGTGGGGCTCCTGTTTGACGACAAAGTCGTTATTCTGTGACGAAAACGTGTCGTGATCAACGCACAGGCGTGATGTCTCCTGCAAGACAAAACTTATTTGCTTCCTTGACTTGTGCTGAGCGGTGAAGGTGCCGCTCCCAAGACTTCTGAAATGTATTTTTCTTTCTAAAACGATATTTTTATGTGAGCCACGAACCCCTCTCTGAAACGCATGAGGAATCATACGTGTGCAAAACCCAGACGAGCTGTCACCAGGCTCCACGCGGCTCCCCAGAAGCGTGTCCTTGGTCCAGCAGCACGGTAAGGGGCTTTGCTCTCGGGACTTGACGCAGCTCCCCTGGAGATCTTTCCGGAAACTCTGCATCCTGAGACAAGCGATGGGTCAGGTGGTCTGAGCTGTGATTTAAGACGTTTCTTTGTGGGATTCTCACAGGAAAGAAGACACGATGTGTGATGGTGTGTTGGTCGCATTGCTGAAGGGAGTCGGCACGGCTTTCATGGTCTGTCTGGTCTCTGCCCACAGGGGCGGGGGGGGCGGGGTGCCCGTGCGCCTCTTCTCCTCTGTCCACCTTCCCTGTTCTCTCTTAGATACATAGACAGACGATACATGGATAGATAGATAGACAGATAGATATAGATACATAGATACATAGATATGATGGATGGATGGATACATAGATAGATGATAGATAGATACATAGATAGATATGATAGATACATAGTTGTAGATACATAGATACACAGATATGATGGATGGATGGATGATATATAGATAGATAGATAGATAGATAGATAGATAGATAGATACATACATACATACATACATACATACATACATACATATGATGGATGGATGGGTAGATAGATAGATAGACACATAGATAGATAGATAGATAGGTAGATAGATAGATAGGTAGATAGATAGATAGATATGATGGATGGATAGATGGATGGATGGATGGATGGGTGGATGGATGATAGATAGATAGATAGATAGATAGATAGATAGATAATGGATAGACAAATCAATAGATATGATGGATGAATGGATGGATGGGTGGATGCGTGGATGGATGGATGGATAGATGATAGATGGATATAGATAATGGATAGACAAATCAATAGACATGATGGGTGGGTACATATATACATAGGTGCATAATGAATAGATATAAAGAAATGGACAGATAGATCTACAGATAGATTATGGATGGATGGATAGATTGATTGGACAGGTGATAGATAGACACACACATAGAAAGATAATGCATAGACAGAGGGATGGATCAATTGATAGATAAATAGACAGTAGATGAGAGTGACACAGACAGACGGGTGGAGTGTGTGCAGGTGAGTGCAGACAGCGCTCCCCTTCCTCCTTCCGCCCCACACGGACCCCGCACCGTCAGGACAGGCCCCGGAGGGAGGAGCCCAGCCGACCGTGCCGCTGGGGTCCACCGGGCGGCCTCCGCGTGGGGCCAGCAGGCTCTGCCGTTTGTGGGGTGTCCGTCGAGGACGACCTGCCGTCCTCAGGGCAGCCCTCTCTCTTGCTAGGTGAACGGTGGGTGCAGTGGCCGGAGCCACAGCAGCCCTTCTGGATTCTCAGGGCACTGACACTGGAGGTAGAAGAGCCTGAGTCCTGGGGGGACCCCAGACCCCGGCGAGCCCGATGTCTGAGCTCCTTTCTGGCTTAGGTGCCAGTTTCCTATCATTTGCAGCTGAACGCGGGAGAAGGCAGAGCCAGACAGGAATGCACCAGTGGTAGGCGCGGGTCTGCGGTGCCTGCTGCGGTTCCCGAAGAAGGAAAACGTCCCTCCTGCCCTGGGTCCTGGGGGGGGGCGGGGGGCATCTATCACTCTCATTCACATGCAAATGGGAAAATAAAACCACCTAGGACCATGCACTGGGGGGCCTTGAAACCACAGGAATTCATCCCCCCCACCCCCACACCCCCCCGGCTCTGCAGACCAGAGTTTGAGACCCGGGCCGGGCGTGGCCGCTGAGCTGGGGGCGTGGCCGCTGAGCTGGGGGCGGGGCCGCTGAGCTGGGGCGGGGCCACTGAGCTGGGCGGGCTACTGAGCTGGGGGCGGGGCCGCTGAGATGGGGGCGGGGCCGCTGAGCTGGGGCGGGGCCGCTGGGCTGGGGCAGGGCCACTGAGATGGGGCCGGGCCACTGAGATGGGGCGGGGCCTCTGACATCAGGGGGCAGAGCCGCGGAGATGGGGGCGGGGCCGCGGAGTCCAGGGGGCGGCCGCTGAGGTGGGGCGGGGCCGCTCACGTGCACGGGGCGGGCCGCTTGAGATGCCGGGGGCGGGGTCACTGAGATCCAGGAGGGGCGGGGCCACTGAGCTGGGGGCGGGGCCGCTGAGATCCAGGAGGGGCGAGGCCGCTGAGATCCAGGGGGCGGGGCCCCTGGGATGCCGGGGGCGGGGCTGAGCTCCCTCCCGAGGCCCCAGGGGAGGGTCCTTCCCGCCTCTCCCAGCTCCTGGGGCCCCAGGGTCCCCGGGCTCGTGGCCGCGTCCCCCCGTCTCTGCCTCCGTCTTCACGCGGCTTCTCCCCTGCGTCTGCGTCTCCTCCTCCGTCTCTTACAAGGACACGTGTTGTTGGATTCAAGGCCCCCCTTCATCCGGGATGAGCTCACCTCTAACCCTTCACTTCCTCATACCTGATGCACGGTGTCCTGGCCCCTGATGCCCTGCACCAGGTGTGGACGGATGCACCCGGTGTGGACGGAGTGGGTCCTGGCCCCTGATGGCTCCCTGCACCAGGTGTGGACGGATGCACCCGGTGTGGACGGAGTGGGTCCTGGCCCCTGATGCACCTGCACCAGTTGTGGACGGATGCACCCGGTGTGGATAGAGTGGGTCCTGGCCCCTGATGGCTCCCTGCACCTGGTGTGCACAGGCCACATGGACAAGATGGCCTTTAAGGGGGCACAGACGGTGAGATTATACACACCCTCCAGGAAAAAGGCATCAGATCAGAAATATGAAATCAACAAAACTAAATCCCTCCCTCCAATTAACTGCTCTCGGGCTAATTGCCGGGGCCCGAATTCGTACGCTGTAAAAGATAACGATAGTCCGTGTTTCGTAATAGGAATTAAATCACCTGTTTCTCTCTACCAACAACATAGGCAGATTATGTCTGTCTTTTCTGTTTTTATATAGTAGAAGGTGCTAGAAATGAGGGTAAAAAAGCATCCCGGGGGCCTCAAGCCTGGCTAAAATTAAGCGAGTTCTTTTCGTTCCACCGAATGTTTCCTTAAATCCACGGGTGTGATTGTTCCTGAGCCTTTGGAAACTCCGACCTTCTCACGCCTTAACGGATGTCTGTTCGGGTCAAGCCCGCCCAGAGGAAGGGGACCGTCCTCTAGAGATGAATGTCTTTGCCCACAGTTTAGCGTCCCTGAAACAGGCTTGCGTAAGGGCCACACGTGTCACCAGCAGGTGTTTAGGGTTCGTCTTGCGGCTGAAACTCATGGTGTGGCGTTGGTCCGTGGAGGTTCCGCGCTGACGGGAAGACCTTGGTGTCGAGGTGGGGAAGGGTCTTTGAGACCCTGCATGGACCGGAGCTCCTCACGTGCCGGCCCGCAGGGGTGTAGGGCACGCGAGGCACCGCGTCTCTGCTCCGCGCGGCTGGGACCCCACCTGGGCGTGCAGGCAGGCACATCCCCGGGGGGCCGAGTGCAGCCCTCCCTCCGGCGGGGCGCACACCTGTGGGGTGTGTTCGTGCGCGATTGCTCCGTTTCTCCCTGTAGCGGGTGAAGATGACTGAGTGTGCATCCTGAGACGGGCGATCACATAGGGAGATACTGATCATGTACATACAGATGCGATATAGAAATAGGTATGATGTACGTATAGAAAGACATACAGACACAGATGATATATACATGCATGTGATATACAGACACAGATGATATATACATGCATGTGATGTACAGACACGGATGATATATACATGCACGTGATGTACAGACACGGATGATATATACATGCATGTGTATACAGACACAGATGATATATACATGCATGTGATGTACAGACACGGATGATATATACATGCATGTGATATACAGACACGGATGATATATAGATGCATGTGTATACAGACACGGATGATATATACATGCATGTGATATACAGACACAGCTGATATATACATGCACGTGATGTACAGACACAGATGATATATACATGCATGTGATATACAGACACAGATGATATATACATGCATGTGATATACAGACACAGATGATATATAGATGCATGTGTATACAGACACGGATGATATATACATGCATGTGATATACAGACACAGCTGATATATACATGCACGTGATGTACAGACACAGCTGATATATACCTGCACGTGATGTACAGACACAGCTGATATATACATGCACGTGATGTACAGACACAGATGATATATACATGCACGTGATGTACAGACACAGCTGATAAATACATGCACGTGATGTACAGACACAGATGATATATACATGCATATGATATACAGACACAGCTGATATATACATGCATGTGATGTACAGACACGGATGATATAGAGATACACGTAATATACAGACACGGATGATATAGAGATGCACGTGATGTACAGAAACAGATGATATATACATGCATGTGATATACAGACACAGCTGGTATATACATGCACATGGTATACAGACACGGCTGATATATAGATGCACATGATGTACAGACACAGACAATATAGAGATGCACGTGATGTACAGACATAGCTGATATATACATGCATGTGATATACAGACACAGCTGATATATAGATGCACGTGATGTACAGACACAGAAGATATATACATGCATGTGATATACAGACACAGACGATATATACATGCATGTGATGTACAGACACGGATGATATAGTGGGCGGGGCCTCTGAGATGCAGGCGGGGCCGCTGAGATGGGGCGGGGCCGCTGCCATCCAGGGGGCGGGGCCACTGAGATCCAGGCGGGGCGGGACCCCTGAGATGGGGGTGGGGCTGCTGAGATCCAATCAGGGCAGGACCACTGAGATGGGGGCGGGGCCGCTGAGATGCAGGCGGGGCCGTTGAGATGAGAGGCGAGGGCTGCTGACATCCGGGGGCGGGGCCACTGAGATCCAGGCGGGGCAGGACCCCTGAGATACAGGGAGGGGTGCTGACGTCCAGGGGGCGGGGCCACTGAGATCCAGGCGGGGCGGGACCACTGAGATGGGGGCGTGGCCGCTGACTTCCAGGCGGGGCAGGACCACTCAGATCCAGGGGGCGGGGCCGTTGACATCCAGGGGGCGGGGCCACTGAGGTGGGGGCGGGGCGGGGCCACACTCCCTCCAGAGCCTGCAGGGGAAGGTGTGTTCCGCCCCTGTCCTGGGCCCTCTGCTTGTCCCTGTGTCCCACGCAACATCCTCCCCGTGCGCACATCTGCATCAGCAAGTCCGCTTCTTACAAGGTCAGGGTCATGTTGGGTCGGGGCCCCATCTACTCAGGCACGACCTCCGCGTAACGAACTACATCTACGAGCACCCTGTCGCCAAATACGGTCCCTTTCACAGGGCCTGAGGGTGAGGGCTTCAACATGCGAATCTGGGGGCAGACACGATGGCGTCCTCACACTTGCTTTGCCCGGGACCCCGGGGCTGGGTCGTGCATAAACGTGGCCCTGCCGTTTGAAGCAGGTGGTCGCAGAGCACAGAGCCCGCCCCACCCGGGGGTCACTGCGGACGAGGGGTGAGGCCCCCATCCGTGCGGAGAATCTGCTTCCCCAGGACCCTTGCCCGGCTTGAGACAAGAACACTTGTTTCAATCTTCGACGGCCTTTGAGAACCCGATTCTGTTCTGTGTTTGCTTAGAGCGCGTGTCTACACGAGGTAACTTCAGGCTGCGTGGCCACCGGCTGGCTCGGAGCCTGGGGACCCGGGGCCACTGGGTGTCAGAGAAATCTCTCCTTGGACCACAGTCAGCCTGATACCCAGGCCTCCCACCTGATAGGCAAACCGGGGAAAACCAGCTACGTGCGGTCAACCCAGATTACAGCCTCAGTAACTTTTGCTTTTGCAACTTGTTGAGTAAATAGCGTTGAATCTGTTGGATCAACGAATCCACTTTAGGTTTCAAAACCATGTCGGAAGCCGGCCTGTTGCTGTCGATTTGCATCAGAGCTGAAGCTGTGAGAGATGCGGCCAGAGTCTGAGAAGCTCAGAGACGACACAAGACCAAACAAACCTTGAGCAGTCACACGGGCCCATGTGCTTTCAAACCATGTTCCCTGCAAGAAGGTTCCAGAAACGAAGCCGGGAGCCTTGAAGAGGACCCAGTCCTCGCGCCCGGGAATGTCAGAGGCTGGGGTTCCGAGAGAGGTCGTCTGACCGTAGATTTCGTGCACAGCAAGGACGTGAATTAGAGATGCAGCCCAAGGTCTTTGTTCCACAGCCCAGAGAGAATGTGGTCTGCGTGCGTTCCAGCTTTTATTTATTTTTTTCATGTTTATTTTTGACAGACAGCGTGAGCTGGGGAGGGTCAGAGAGAGAGGGAGACAGAATCTGAAGCAGCTCCAGGGTCTGAGCTGTCAGCACAGAGCCCGACGCGGGGCTCGAACCCACGAACCGTGAGGTCGTGACCTGAGCCGAAGTCGCAGGATTAACCGACTGAGCCCCCAGGCGGACTTGCTGGGAGCAGCCGCAGGCCTCGCGCACACAGCGAGGGGAGGTCAGGCTCCTCCCCCGGCCCGGGGCGCCGCGCAGGTGTGCGCTGACCCTCGGGATGGAGACCCCGGCCCCCTCCAGGCACGGGCGTGAGGGCCTGCGTGCGGGACCCCGTGGGCGGGGGGCACATGCCGGGAGCTGTGAAGGAAGCAAAGGCTCAATTTCCCTTAGTGGGAAATGAACCCGACTGTAGGTACGAGCAGAGGGAACGCCTGTCAAAAAGTCTCCAAAGGGCAGTGTCCGCGGGCCGGGCGGGGGGCTGTCAGCTGTCCTGAAGGGCAGAGGGCAGAGGTGAGGGCACCGGGCAGCCGCGAGGGGGCTCCCCCGTTGACCCACCGCGATCGGGACCTGCACCGCGATGTCGGTAAAGAGGGAGCCACGAAGAGTCGAGACGCTCACCGGGGCCCGAGAAAGACGCGTGTTCAGGTGTAGGCATCTGGGCGATGGTGCGCGGGAGGGTGTGCGTGGGCGTGCGGGCGTGTGCGTGTGCTCCTGGGTGTGTGTGCAAATGTATGTGCGCACTGGTATATGTATGCGTGTCTGTGCTGTGTGAGCATGTGTGCCTGTGCTCTGTGTGCCTGTGTGTCTATGCTATGTGTGCCTGTGTGTGCATGCCTGTGTGTGCTGTGTGCATGCATGTGCACATCTGTGTGTGCATGTGTGTCTATGCTATGTGTGCATGCATGTGCATATCTGTGTGTGCATGTGTGTCTGTGCTCTGTGTGCCTGCGTGTCTATGCTATGTGTGCCTGTGTGTGCATGCCTGTGTGTGCTGTGTGCATGCATGTGCACATCTGTGTGTGCATGTGTGTCTATGCTATGTGTGCATGCATGTGCATATCTGTGTGTGCATGTGTGTCTGTGCTCTGTGTGCATGCATGTCTATGCTATGTGTGCCTGTGTGTGCATGCCTGTGTGTGCTGTGTGCGTGCATGTGCACATCTGTGTGTGCATGTGTGTCTGTGCTGCGTGTGCATGTGTGTGCATATCTGTGTGTGCATGTGTGTCTGTGCTGTGTGCATGCATGTGCATATTTGTGTGTGCATTTGTGTCTGTGCTGTGTGTGTGCCTATGTGTGCATATCTGCGTGTGCATGTGTGTCTATGCTGTGTGTGTGCCTGCGTGTGCATATCTGCGTGTGCATGAGTGTCTGTGCTCTGTGTGCATGCCTATCTATGCTATGTGTGCGTGTGTGTCTGTGCTGTGTGTGCCTGTGTGTGCATATCTGCGTGTGCATGTGTGTCTATGCTGTGTGTGTGCCTGCGTGTGCATATCTGCGTGTGCATTTGTGTCTGTGCTGTGTGTGTGCCTATGTGTGCATATCTGCGTGTGCATGTGTGTCTACGCTGTGTGTGTGCCTGCGTGTGCATATCTGCGTGTGCATGAGTGTCTGCTCTGTGTGCATGCCTATCTATGCTATGTGTGCATGTGTGTCTGTGCTGTGTGTGCCTGTGTGTGCCCTAGTGTGTGCACATATGCAGTGGCGTGTGCAAATGTGCTGTGCTCACGCTGGTCTGTACGAGCTGCTTCTCCAGACTGCAGAGTCAGGTAGGGGTTGGATCAGAAAACTTCAATTAAGCCTTAAGAAGACCATCTGCTGATCGCGACTGGGGTTTCGTGTAAACAAAACGCCCGCGCTGCTTACAAACAAACGATCGTAGCTATTGTATCGTGTTACAAATGACAATCAGATGCAGCCACCTACGCGCACCTGCGCTGCGCCTTCCGGTTCTCGCGGAGGCCGCGCCGCTCGCTCCGCGCCCCCCGCCCGAGGAGCCCTCATTATCTCTGCTGCCGCATTACCGACTGCGCACAGCATAATCAAAGCCTGGGGGTACGTATTAATTATCCTTTTGAATAGTGATGAAATTTTAAAAAGACCCCCTTTAGGCTGCACATCATCGGCAGATGAAACAAAGGGACACACAGCTTGTGCGCACAGACTCACATGTGCTTCTACATCTGTTCACGATATTTCAATTGGACGCTCGACACGCAGAGGCTGGGATTAAAGAAGGGGACGAGGAGGCAGCGAGAAGCAGAGGGAGACCAGAGACACAGGGAGAGTCTTGGCCTGGCGTTCAAGGCCGCCCTCGCCCCTCAACACGGAAGGAAACGCGGTCCTTCCTGGAAAGTGCTCGCTGGGTGTTTTTAGGAGCCTCTACGTGGCATTGGGACTCGGGGATCCTTGAGGCGACGATTGCACCTGTTAGGGCCAGACTGTGCCTTCGTTGCTGCACGTGTGTGTTCACGGGTGGCCTCTGGCTCTGGGGTGGGAGGCCCCCAGATGGGCACAGGCTTTGAAATCGAGCCTGCATTCGAATTAGAAAGCACGGGGGTTGGGCCGAGAGAAGGGCTCCTGCGTTCGGTAAGTTCTCTCCAGCGGCTGAAGGTGACGGGGGCGCCCCGGACCTTGGGGGCTCACAAAGAGGCCGGCTGGCTGTGAATTCCCGCTTCCGTCGGTGTAGACGGGTGTCCTGATGCCCACACCAGAGACGTGCCTTTGAAGGGTCCCTGAGAAACGGGGATGGAATCAAACGCCGTTGAGGCGCGCGGCAGCTGGCGTCGCTGAGGAGCGCGCGTGATGGCATTGAACTCCCTACGCTCTGATCACAGAACGCCCGAAAGGTAGTAAACATTCCGTGTCACTTTGTAAATCCCTGTCCCTGTTTTTCGTAGACAGTTACAAACGCAGCGAGTCCTCCGTCGACAGGGTAACCATTAATTAAAACACAGTGAGAGGATCAAATAGCTGAGTGTGATTTCAATGGAAACAATATTGCTTCGGTAATGAACATAAATGCTACAGATTTTGCGAAATCAGGTACATCTGTAGCAGAACTGCCAGGTTTAGAAACATGCGGAGACCTACACACACACACACACACACACACACGCGCGCGCGCGCCTCTGGTCTGTGCAGGCCACCAGGGCACATGCGCACGTGCGGAAGGAGGCACAGATGGCAGTGGCACGCCCACGAGCCCGGGGGCCCTGGGGCCCCAGGAGCTGGGAGGGGCGGGAAGGACCCTCCCCTGGGGCCTCGGGAGGGAGCTCAGCCCCGCCCCCTGCATCCCAGCGGCCCCGCCCCCAGCCCAGTGGCCCCGCCCCACCTGGGTGTCAACGGCCCCGCCCCCATTTCAGCGGCCCCTCCCCCATCTCAGTGGCCCCGCCCTGCCTGGATGTCAGCGGCCCCGCCCCACCTGGGTGTCAGCGGCCCCTCCCCATCTCAGCGGCTCCGCCCCCATCTCAGTGGCCCCGCCCTGCCTAGATGTCAGCGGCCCCGCCCCCATCTAAGCGGCCCCTCCCCACATCTCAGTGCTCCCTGTCCTGCCTGGATCTCAGTGGCCCCGCCACTGGACCAGCGGACCTGCCCCATTCAGCGGCCCCGCCCCCATCTCAGTGGCCCTGCCCTGCCTGGATGTCAGCGGCTCCGCCCACCTGCGTCATGGCCTGCCCCCATCTCAGTGGCCCCGCTCCCTGGATCTGAGTGGTCCTGCCCTGCCTGGATGTCAGCGGCTCCCGCCCCATCTCAGCGGCCCCGCCCCCTGGATCTGAGTGGCCCTGCCCTGCCTGGATCTCAGTGGCCCTGCCCCCTGGATGTCAGCGCCCTGCCCCATCCTCAGCGGCCCCGCCCTGGATCTGGAGTGGTCCTGCCTGCCTGACCTCAGTGGCCCCGCCCCTGGATGTCAGCGGCCCCGCCCCATCTCAGCGGCCCCGCCTGGACTCAGTGGCCCGCCCCTGGATGTCAGCGGCCCCGCCCCATCTCAGCGGCCCCGCCCCCAGGTCGGTGGTCCTGCCCCACGGGCGTCTCCGGGCTCTGGTGTCTAGAGCCGCAGAAGCGAGGGACGAACTGCAGGTCGGACGCCACGCCTTCCACGCGCTCAGAATCAGAACCGCCAAGTGCGAGGGGCGCCCGGGGGCTCCGTCAGTTCGGGCGTCCGGCTTCGGCTCGGGTCCTGACCTCCCGGTCCGTGGGTTCGGGCCCCGCGTCGGGCTCTGCGCCGACAGCTCGGAGCCTGGAGCTGCTTCCGATTGTGTGTCTCCCTCTCTCTGCCCCTCCCCCGCTCACGCTGTCTCTCTCTCTCAAATTTAAAAAAAGAAATTTAAAAAACAACAGACCCCCAGTTTCGGGGTAAGACCCATGGGTTCTAACCAGCTCATTTTACTGTACGGTCCACTCGTTTGCACGAAAAAGAAAAAGAAGAAGAAGGTAACGCGGTATCTGATTCCGGTCCTGAATGCACGCGTGTTTCCTTACCTTCGCACGTGTTCCTGCCCTTCCTGCACGTCTGTTTGCTCGTGTACGTGTGTTTCCTGGATGTGTGTACAATCGACCCGCGAGCACGTAGGCGCGTCTTCTCTTCCTCCTGCAACCCCTCACCCCCGCCCCCTGAGTGGTATGAGCGTTCAAGGCCACTTGGTGCCTGTCTGTCATGTCTCCGCCTTCTGCCCTTGGCCGTGGCCTCCCCCGGGCTGGGGCCAGGACGCCGTCCGACCAGGACCCCGTTTGCTTACACCGTGTCCCTGCGACGGCTCTCGGCGGGTGAAGACGTGGGTGGGGTCTGCATACGGGGTCATGGACGGCTTGTGAGAAGGTGCCGGAAAACAGATGGAACAGGACAGAAACCAGCAGCCCATGATGGGGGCGAAGGGGGGACGTGGTGGGAGTGGGTGCATCTGCACCCCCGGGGAACCAAGCCGGCCTGGGATGCTGGAATTCGGTGTGAGCCGATCTACGCGGAGATTTCCAGAGGCAGGAGGGGTGCGGGTGGGGCTTCCCGACTTCTCCCGCATCCAGTGCACAGAGGAGTCGCCATCTGCGAGGGTGACCTCAGGACCCGATTCAACCAGGAGCGCAGACTGGGCACCACCTCCCACGGTGCACCCGAAGGGACTTAGCAAACTGGACACGGGCTCCTAGGTGGGCCTCAGAACTGACCCCCACCAAGGGACCCAACGGGTGTCCCCTTAAGTGGTCCCAGAACTGACCTCCGCCAAGGGACCCAATGGGTGTCTCCTTCAATGGTCCCAGAACTGACCCCCACCAAGGGACCCAATGGGTGTCCCTTTAAGTGTTCCCAGAACTGACCCCTAGCAAAGGGACCCAATGAGTGTCTCCTTGGGTGGTCCCAGAACTGACCTCCGCCAAGGGACCCAATGGGTGTCCCCTTAAGTGTTCCCAGAACTGACCCCCAGCAAAGGGGACCCAATGGGTGTCCCCTTGGATGGTCCCAGAACTGACCCCCACCAAGCGACCCAATGGGTGTCCCCTTAAGTGGTCCCAGAACTGACCTCCGCCAAGGGACCCAATGGGTGTCCCCTTGAATGGTCCCAGAACTGACACCTACTAAGTGAAACCAATAGGTGTCCCCTTAAGTGGTCTGAGAACTGACCCCCACCAAGGGACCCAACGGGTGTCCCCTTGGGTGTTCCCAGAACTGACCCCCACCAAGGGACCCAATGCACACAGCTTCTAAGTGTGGCCCCAGCATTAATTCCCACCAAGTGGATCCAGTGGGTGTGTCCTTAGGATGCTCCTGGGTCTCATGTAATGAAGGTTGAGATTTGCCGCCACTGGCCGCTGAGAGAATTTGCGAACAGAGGTCCGCACAGCGGGGACGTCGTGATGCTCCTTCCAGACCCGACCCTCAGCTCACCACCTGAGACTGTGGCCATACCTGTGTCCCGTGGTCCTACGATGGGCGCCAAGGCCACGCATTCTCCCCAAACCGCCCAGGACACAGCATGCCCACCGCCAGTTGTGCAAGATGGCGGCTCCGGCGGGAAGGCGGGTGCCCAGTGCCCAGTGCCTCCCTCCTGAGAGAAGTCATTGAAATTCACTCTGATGATGATGTCTTGAAATGGCCGGATTTCTTTATATATAAATGTTTTCATCCCACCTTGATTTTTCTTTTCTTAATTTTGTCTTTGGCTCCGAGGCTGAAATTTTATGTCTGCTTTCAGCCTACAGCGCATTTTAACAGCTGAGTTAGGAGCCCCTAAAAATAGGGTTTCGCAGGCAAAGTGCTGACGCCGCGTTCCCGCCTGAGGACCCAAGGGTGGCAGCCCCGTAATTAACAGGCAGGACGGGTCTGTCTTTGACTTCCCGAAATAGCTACCGGGTGAACTTGAAATAAAGTCGGTCGTTCGGCCAGAGGCTGGAGGACTCGGGTCGTGGGCTCCTCCCAACACAGATGATCCGGCTCCCGCGGCCGCGGAAGAAAAGTGAGTTGTTCTGTGCGGCTTTCGAAGCTTCCGAAACGACGCCGATGCAACATTGCTTGAGGACGCGGGCGACTGGACAGCAGATGGGGAAGCCGCGTGGAAGCCGGTGCAGGAAGGGCAGTGTAGACTGGGCCCGTTGGGTTCCACGCCAGGCGGGTCTGGCACAGGCTCCGGCCGGCCGTGTAGACCTGCTGATACTCAAATGGCACATTAGGTAATGAAATCAATCACCGTGTTTCCTCCTCTCTTTTGTAAGCATCTTGCGTCTCCTCTTCTCTTTTCTTCCTTTCTTTTTTTTTTTTCTTTTTTGTAATTCCCTTCCTGGATCCGATCTCGCATTTATTTCTCTGGCTTACGAGGACGGGAGCATCTGGTACGATTTTTCATTTTCGTATTTCCTTAATCACATTTTCTCAGATTTCGCTGGATGCCTTGATAAAAGGCCGCCTGTTTTATAACTTGGTTTTTATGACTTCCCTTCACCATTGTTCCCGCTTAGAGCTGAGTCCGCTCCTTTCTTTCTCCTTTCTGTGCTGCTTGCTTTCTTACTTTTTTCTTTTGTTCTTTCTTTTCTTTCTCTTTTCTTTGTTTCTTTCTTACTCTTTCATTTCTTTCTTTGTTTTCTTTCTTATTCTTCCCTTTCTTTCTTTCTTTCTTTCTTTCTTTCTCTCTCTCTCTCTTTCTTTCTTTCTTTCTTTCTTTCTTTTCCCTCCCTCCCTCCCTCCCTTCCTTCCTTCACTGATCTTATGTCTGTCTTTCCTCCTCATTCCCAGCACACTGTTAGGGAAAAAAAACACTGCATACACGGTGAGATGGGAGACGGCATCAGGTGCCTGAGGAGAATTATATCCTCAGCCTGGGGGGCCAGGAGGTGTAGACAAAGGTCTACATCAACGAGACTGGTTTTGGAGAAAGAAAAAATTTCACCGTCGTTGTAAAAACAATATGATTCCCGGGGGCGCCTGGGTGACTCAGGCGGTTCAGCGTCCGCCTCTTGATCTCGGCTCAGGTCCTGACCTCCCGGTTCGTGGGTTCGAGCCCCGCGTCGGGCTCTGTGCTGACGGCTCAGAGCCTGGAGCTGCTTCCGATTCTGTGTCTCCCCCTCTCTCTCTGACCCTTCTCTCGTGCTCTGTTTCTTTCTCTCAAAATAAATAAATAAACTTTATTATTATTATTATTTTTTTTATTTCTAGAGGAGAGAGAGAGAGAGACAGTGTGAGCAGGGGAGGGTCAGAGAGAGAGGGAGTCACAGACTGAAACAGGCTCCAGGCTCCGAGCTGGCAGTCAGCACAGAGCCGGACGCGGGGCTGGAACCCACGAACCGCGAGATCATGACCTGAGCGAAAGTCGGACACTTAACCGACTAAGCCACCCAGGCGCCCCGGGGCTGTGTTTTAAAACTAACACAGAACTCATTTTAAATGAAAATAGAATATGTGCCTTCATGTTATGCCTCACGTCTCACTCCACCTTAGTCTTCCTTATCCACGTGGGGCGCAAACTCACAAACTGCGAGACTGTGACCTGAGCCAAAGTCAGATGCTTAACGGACTGAGCCACCCAGGCGCCCCAAAATAAATAAACTTTAAAAGGAAAAAAGCTTTAAGAAAAAAAAAAACAATAGGTTGCCCGTGTGCGCAAAGTTTGAGCAAATTCTTCCGAGTCTGTGCAGTTTTCCAGGTTTTGAGGCTGAGTGTTCTGAGACCCTGTGCCCTCCCCGCCCCCCCGTGCAAATCTGTGCCACGGCCCACGTTCAGAAGGGCCCCCGGGCGCTGCCGACCTGAGCCTGCCCCCTGTGTCCACGTGAAGACAAACGGAACAGCTGTGACGGGGGTGGGACACCGGCCGCCACAACCCCCGGGAGCTGGTGACCTGCCCGGCTTGGGAGGCTGTGGGCCCTGAGGAGCCGCCCGGGCCCGGGTGCCTGTGCCAGGCCCTGTGGGTCCCTCGGACCCGCTGCGTGTTCGTCTGATGCCCCCTGCTGGGGACGGGGCTTCTGTGTCCCTCCCTCGAATCCCTGCAGCCTGGAGCCTGGGGGCCGATGCTGGCCAAGGACCCAGGCTGCTTCCCCGGGAGAGTCCGGGGAAGCACAGAAGCGTCCGGGAGGCGGCAGACGGGTGCTCGGAGCTAAGTATGGGAGGCGGTAGAAGGGTGCTCAGAGCTAAGTCCAGCACCCAGCAGAGCTGCGAGATTGTGACTTCCCAGCCCTTCACAACAGGCCGGGTCGTTGTGGTCACTGCAGGAGACAAGCGGCCTCCTGGCCCTTCCCAGCGTCTGGAGATGGCGGGTCCCCGGGCGCAGGGCCCTGGGCTGCCGTCATCACACGCGCCCAGGCCCTGGTTGTGCCCTCACGGCTTCTCTGCCCCCGAGACTCCCGCCTCCCCTTACACGTTGCAGCCGGCGTGGGAAGGGGGTGAGCCTGACCCCGATGGGCGTGGGGCCCACTTGAACCCCTGGCTCCCGGCTCTGACCACAGCCACAACGAGTTTCCAGAATGTTCCATGCT
>JAESUZ010004006.1:49931-64567 GCA_017311185.1 Proteles cristata cristata
GAGGTCGCCCCCCACCCCGGGCGCAGGCCCCGGGTCCCCTTCCCTGTCCGGGAGCCCGGAGTCGGCCCCGGGCAGACGTTCTGCTGAAGACCCGAAGTCCCGCCTGCGTGCGTCCTCCGCGGACGGACCCGCGTCGCGGTCGTTCGCGAGCTCGTCCCGGATTTCCTCTCCGTGTCCGGGTCGCGGTGAAGCCCGTTGTTGCATCGGAGACGCTGCGAACCTTGATGGGCCTCGTCCGCGCGTGCACCTCCTTCCTGCACTGAGACCCAGGGGGCGGGGCCGCTGAGATCCGGGGGCGGGGCCTCTGAGATCCGGGGGGCGGGGTCGCTGAGAGGGGGCGGGACCACTGATATCCAGGCAGGGCAGGACCACGAGATGAGGGCTGGGCCGCTGAGATCCGGGGGGGCCGGGACCGCTGAGATGGGCGGGACCACTAAGATAGGGGGCGGAGCCGCTGACACCCAGGGGGCGGAGCTGCGGGAATGGGGCGGGGCCGCTGATGTGGGGGGCAGGACCGCTCAGATGCAGGCGGGGCGTGGCCGCTGAGATGGGGGCGGGACCCCTGAGATGGGGAGGGGCCACTGAGATCCAGGCGGGGCGGGGCTGCAGAGATGGGGGCAGGGCCACTGACATCAAGGGGGCGGGACCACTAAGATCCAGCGGGCGGGCCGGACTACTGAGTAGGGGCGGGGCCACTGAGATGCAGGTGGGGCCGGACCACTAAGGTCCAGGGGCGGGCCACTGATATGGGGAGGGGCCACTGAGATGCAGGGCGGGGCCTCTGAGATGAGGGCGGGGCCTCTGAGATCCGGGGGCGGGGTCGCTGAGCGGGGGAACGCCATGGCGGGGGCGGGGCCATTGAGATGGGGGCGGGACCACTTAGATCCGGGGGCGGGCCCGCTGAGATGGGGGCGGGGCCGGTGAGATCCGGGGGCGGGGCCGCTGAGATGGGGCGGGGCCGGTGAGATGGAGGGTCACTGAAGAACACACCTGGGTCCACTGGCAATCGGGAGGGTTGTGTCCAGACGGGACGCCCGCGAACACTGAATCTCGCAGCCACGGCCACGCGGACACGAAGTCCCCGGCACGTACGACCGCTCACGGCTCAGACGCAGTCACACCGACGTTCGCTGGAGCAGGATGGCTGCCCGTGGCCGAGGCTGGGACTTGGGGTTCAACACGATGGAGGGCTGTGCTGCGGCAGGAGGCTGAGCGGCATCTCCGGGGTCCCGAGCCACAGGGATGCTCCTTCTGCAGCCGGGACCACGGGACACGTTTGCAGACGTTGCTCAGCGTTCCCGGCAGGCGGAGTCCAGTCCCCCCCAGGCCTCAACCAGTGTCTGGGGAGGTAGGCAGGTAGACACAGGGGTTCGCGGGAGACGCACATGCCTCAGAGGGTCAGGCACAGACATGGGGTCATCAGTGCATCCAAACATACGTGGGACATAGAGTGCGTGGATGCATAGATAGATAATAGGCAGAAATGGTGGATGGATGGATGGATAGAAGATATAGATGGACAGATAGATACATGCATGGATCAATGGATAAGTAGAAACGTAGGTAGATAGATAGATGGATAGATAGATAGATAGATAGATAGATAGATAGATAGATACATACATACATATATGAATGGATGGATGGATGGTGGATGGATAGATCGATAGATAAAAGATAGAAGAAATGGGGGATGAATGGATGGACAGCTAGATAGATAGATAGACAGGTAGATAGATAGATTGACTAATTGATGGATAGATAGAAGATATAGATGGACAGATGGATACATGCATGGATGAATGGACAGGTAGATAGGTAGGTAGGTAGGTAGGTAGGTAGGTAGGTTGATAGATAGATAGATAGACAGATAGATAGATAGATAGATAGATATGATGGATGGAGGGATGGATGGATAGGTAAGTAGATACATAGATACATACATAGATAGACAGATAGACTGATGGATGGATAGATAGATAGATAGATAGATAGATAGATAATTCTAGAATGGATAGATATGTGATGGATGGATGGATGGATGGATGGATGCTGGATAGATAAATACATATGATGGATAGATAGATAATTCTAGAATGGATAGATAGATATGTGATAGATGGATGGATGGATAGATAGATAGATATCAGGGATGGTTGGAGGGATGCATGGATAGATAAGTACATACATAGATAGACAGATAGATGGATGGATAGATGGATGCATGCATACATAGATGGATGGATAGATAGATACATAGATAGATGGATGGATGGATGGATGGTGGATGGATAGGTACCTAGATAATTAGCTAGTTAGATAGAGGGATTACCGGATGGATAGATAGATAGAGAGATACATAGATACTAGATAGATACATAGATAGAAGATAAATAGATAGATAGATATGATGGATGGAGTGATGGATGGATAGGTAAGTAGATACGTAGATACATGGATAGATAGACAGACTGATAGATGGATAGATGGATGGATAGATAGATAGATAGATAATTCTAGAATGGATACATATGTGATGGATGGATGGATGGATGAATGCTGGGTAGATAAATACATATGATGGATAGATAGATAATTCTAGAATGGATAGATATGTGATAGATGGATGGATGGATAGATACATAGATGGATGGATGGATGGATGGATGGATGGATGCAGGCATGGATGCTGGATAGATAAATACATATGATGGAAACAGATAATTCTAGAATGGATAGATAGATATCTGATGGATGGATGGATGGATGGATAGATACATACATAGATAGACAGACAGACTGATAGATGGATAGATAGATAGATACATAGATACATAGATACATAGATGGATGGATGGATGGATGGATAGATGACAGATAGACAGGCAGACAGATAGGTGGGTGAATGGATGGATGGATGAGTGGATGGATAAACGGATGACAGACAGTCTCTCCTCACAGCTCAGGGTCTCCCCGCCTCGGCCTGGCTGCTGGGTGGGGCTGGAGGAGTGCGGTGGGGCGGCCCGCGCACTGCAGGGCCCTGAGCGGCGTCCCCGGCCTCCAGCCCCACACAGGCAGAACTGTCCCCTCACCAACCATGACAAGCCACCTGTGCCCAGCTTTTCCCCGTGTCCCCCGGGGGCCGAGTCGTGTGCGAGCCGAGCCCCCGCTTCCAGAGCATTCCAGGGACACCTCAGTCCCTGTCCGAGATGAGGCCTCCGCCCGCCTGGGAAGTGTTCGCCGCCCCCCAGGGCGACCCCCATGGCCGGGCGCTGGGGGTCAGACGCCCCCCTTCCCCGACCGCGGGCCCATCTAGCGGGACTTGCGTGCGGGCCGAGTGTGAGCCAGGCCCCGGCCAAGAAAGCAGCCTTGTTATGCGTGTTCGGCAACCTTTGCTGTTTATTTTTTTCTGAGCCCCCCCGACAACACCCCGTTTCCTCACCTTCTCGCCCCACAAGCATGTATTTGGCGCCGCGTTCCTGCTCCTCGCGGCCGCGGGCCAGTCATGAATTATGAAGCTGCTGCGGCCGCAGAAGGCGGGTCCTGGCCGCTCAGGGTCTGGGCCCAGGACGAGGCAACACTGGGGTTTTGTGTTGACTCGGGGGGCGGGGGGTGCGGGGGCCCTAAAAGGGCTAGTGTGGCTTCGAGGAAGCAGGAGGAAGGTCAGGAAGCCGCCCCGGCCGGCTGTGCATGACTCTTCCCTCCCCAGGTTATGAGTAAGAGGCTTTAATACTCCAAGTCTCGGGGCGCCTGGGGGCTCAGGCCGTTAAGCGTCCGACTTGGGCTCAGGTCATGACCTCACGGTTCGTGGGTTCGAGCCCCGCGTGGGCTCTGTGCTGACAGCTCGGGGCCTGGAGCTGCTTCGGATTCTGCGTCTCCCTCTCTCTCTGACCCTCCGCTGCTCACGCTGCCTCTCTCTCTCTCAAACGTGAATCAACATTCAAAAACATGTTACATACAAAATTGTTTCATGGAAAAATGGCTTGAGAAAACTTTCTGAAAAACGTAAACACTTTTTTTTAAAAATGCACGCGTTTAAAAGTTACGCATTTCAAACACTGAGTACGGAGCTTCGGTTCCCGAGGATGGAAACATCCAGGCCTTTCCGTGAACCCGGCTCGCTGTCCGGTGCTCAGCCCCGACCCTCAGGCTGCCCTTGGGAGGCAGTAAAGCCTCAGGCAGGAATCATACGAACCATCCGTTTTCCTGTGCGAAGCGGCCGCCGGAGGCGTTTCCAGGAGTCCTGACGCCGAGAACCGCACCCGCGTGGCCGCGTCTCCTGGGCCCGCTCGGCCGTTTGCGGCGGATCTGAATCGGGGCCGCGGGCGGGCCGACGTCACCTCTGGCTCTGGGCTCAACGGGACTCGATTGCAAGCCGGTGGGGCTGCTGGGGGAGGCCGGGGGCGGGGGGTCCCTGGGCCACAGGGAGGAGGAAGGAGCCGTGTCCACAGGTGCACGGGCTGCGTGGTCCGGGCCGCGTCCTGCCCGACCTCCTCAGGCTCTTGGTCAAGGTCAAGTTCAAGGGCAGGGCAGGGCCGGGGAGGAGCCGGAAGCGCCCGGGCGCCGGGGACACGGATTGTCCCGCCGGCTCCCCCCAGGGAGGTGTGAGCTGGTGGGTGGGAGGCGGCCACGCTTTCCTTCCGTGCTCCTCATCCACGCGGTGAGCCCGGCCGTGCGGGTGTGGCCACGGACACGGGGAACGAGGCGATTCGTGGACACCTGCTGCCACCCGGTGGTGTTCCGCAGTGTGGCCCAGGTGGCCGGCCGCACGGGGACCCCGTCTGACCCGCGTCCCCCGGACGAGTGTCCGTGGCACTGGCTGCGCGCTCACCGCCCACGGCCCACAAGTGCAGAGACCCACGTGCAGGCCGCGTGCTGGTTCTCGGCCCGTCCACACCGCCTGCAAAGGGGTTCCCGGTGCCTGCGGCTCTGTGGCGGCAGGAGGCGCAGCTCTTGTGTCCCAGAGAAACAGGAACCGGCTCACGCCTCTGCCTCCAGGCAGCCTTCCAGGATAAGCCGGCGTGGCGACAGAAAATGGAATTTCCCCAAAGGCTCGGGTCATGAGCTCACGGTTTGGTTCGTGGGCCTGAGTCCTGCGTCCGGCTCTGCGCTGCCAGGGCCGACCCTGCTTGGGGTTCTGTCTCTCTGTCTCTGTCTGTACCCTCCCCACTCACTGTCTCGCTCTTCCAAAAATCAACTTTTTTTTTTTTTTCAACGTCACACTTAAAAACGGAGGCTCGAATCCGGTGAGGCTGCGGCGCTGTGGGCGGGATCGAGAGCTTGGCCTTTAAAGGCCCTGACGAAGGACGCGTTCCATGCCGGCCGTTTTCCAGCAAACTCTCCTGTTTTAAAAACCAGGCCACATGTTCACGGGACAGAGGAAAGTCCCCAGGTATACCCGCGAGCTCTCGTTTTAAAAAAGGAAGAAATCGATAAATCCGGGTGCTTCTCTTTGGGGAAGGTGCACATTATTTGGGGACCGGGCTTGTTCTGAACCTGGACGGCTCTGAGGAGATAAGGATCTTTTCTTGGGGACCAGCTCTGCCTGCGGGAAGCGCCCTCCGGGGACGAGATGCGGGTGTTTGGGATGCAGCCCCTTGGCGGAAAAAACGGGTAAAAGGAAAGGAATCACAGACGGGGGGCCCGTTGCCCAGAAAGCCGAGACTCCCCCCAAACCAGAATTCGAATTCGTGCCCGGAGAGGAACCAAGGACCCGACCTTACACACTTGGAAACAAACTGTGCAATAAAACGTGTCTCACCCCCCGGCGTCGATAGCCCTCAGTGGTAAAACGAAATATCCCTGACCTTACGCGTCCAATAGGGATTAGTAAGACGATACTATGAATCGAATCGGACACACTTGGGAAGACGCCGCCCGATACAATGTGTCGAAGCCAAGGCACCAATGGAAAATGAGCGGCTGCACGTACACAGAGAGGCGATACAATGTATCCAAATTCTCGGCATCTGGAAAAAAAGCGTGTCCAAGCTGATGCAGGGAGATACGAATAACCGGTAAACTGAGGCACGGGTAGTCGTAGGCAGTTGGGAAGGAACGCAGACTAGGTCAGAACGTTGAAGCTCCTGCATTTCGGCCGAGACGAAGGGGTCTTCGGTATAAATGAATCATAAGCAATGAGACGGACGGAGCTCCCGCATCCGCGCCGAGGGCTGCGTTATCCCCAGAACCCGGCTCGCACACAAAATAGGCTTCTTGACCCTTCACGCCGAGAATCTCACATCCCAGCCGCCGGCCTGGGGCGACGGGCACACACTGCAGCCTCAGGAAGAAACATTAAAAAAAAAAAATTTTTTTAATTTATGCTTAAATTAATTACAAGTATCTGAAAATGTGCGTCGTTTAGAGCATGGTGCAATCAGAAAGTCCCCAACAAGGCCATTGTCACGGACCCACCGCCCCGAACAAGCTCGAATCTGCTCTGGGAGACGAGGTGTAAGCACCACATGCAGACGACGTCGCACGCAAAGGTCGCACCTCCTGTTGGTTCACCGAAGGGCCCGCTCCTGTTTCCAAGCAGCCACAGGCGTTTGCATACCTGCCCTTTCCCTCCCCCTTGTGACCATTTGCTCTCCCAGATGTCCTCTGCCCTCACTCTACATTTAAGTGGTCCATAAACCCGAGATTCTAACTGCTTCCTCGAGTCTGATTTCTCTATGAACTTTTCTCCCTGTGTCGAACTAAACCTGTTAAGTTGTTACTTTAATTAGCATGCCCCATGGACAGAACCTAAGAGGGTGGAGGAAAAGTGTTTCCTAAGTGACCAGTATAATAGAGAGAAAGATAATCTGGCTTTTCTTGGTTTAATTTGCAGGCCCTAAGGACAGTACATAACAGGATAGAGGAAAAGTTTTCCTAGCAGAAAATATTAATTGAGGGAAAGGTAATCTGGCTTTGACCAATTTAATTTGCATGCCCCATGGACAGGACATAATAGGGTAGAGGAAAAGTGTTTCCTACCTGACCAATTTAACAGAGAGAAAGATAATCTGGGTTTTGCCACTTCAATTTGCAGGCCCCATGGACAAACCCAAAAGGATACAGAAAATGTTTTTAGTACTTGACGATACTAATAAAGGGAAATATAATCTGGCTTTTCTCAGTTTAATTTGCATTCCCTATGGACAGAATCTAAGAAGGTGGAGGAAAAATTTTTCCTACCTGACAATATTGATAGAGACAAAGATAATTGGGTTTTGCCAGTGTAATTTGCAGGCCCCCTGGTCAGAACCTAAGAGGGTGGTGGAAAAGTTTTTCCTACCTGACAATATTAATGGAGGGAAAAATAATCTGGCTTTTGTCAGTTTAATTTGCAGGCCTTTTGACAGAACATAAGAGGGTACAGGAAAGTTTTTCCTGCTAGAAAATATTAATAGAAGGAAAGGCCATCTGGCTTTTGCACTTTAATTTGCATGCCCTGTGGATTGAACCTAAGAGGATAGAGGAAAAGTTTTCTTACCTGACAATATTAATTGAGGGAAAGGTAATCTGACTTTTGCAGGCCCCATGGATAGAACCTAAAAGGATATAGAAAAAGTTTTTCCTACTTGACAATATTCATAGAGGGAAAGATAATCGGGTCTTTGTCAGTCTAATTTGCATGCCCCATAGACCTTGCTTAAGAGGGTACAGGAAAGTTCTTTGGACTTGAAAATATTCATAGAGGGGAAAGGTAATCTGGCTTTTGCCAGTTTAATTTGCATGCCCTGTGGACTATACATAAGAGGATAGAGGAAAAGGTTTTCTCCCTCATAATTTTAACAGAGGTAAAAATAATGTGGCTTTTGCCAGTTTAATTTGCAGGCCCCATGGATAGAACTTCAAAGGATATAGAAAAAGTTTATCCTATTTGACAATATTCATAGAGGAAAAGATAATCTGGACCTATTCATTCTAATTTGCACGCCCGATGGACATAAGAGGGTAGAGGAAAGTTTTTCTGACTTGACAATATTAATAGAGGGAAATATAATGTGGCTTTTGCCAGTTTAATTAGCATATCCTAACGACAGAACCTAAGAGGGTGGAGGAAAAGTTTTTCCTACCTGACATATTAATAGAGACAAAGATAATCTGGGTTTTCCCAAGATAATCTGGGTTTTCCCATTATAATTTGCATGGCCCCTGGACAGAACCTAAGAGGGTGGAGAAAAACTTTTCTTACCTGACAATATTAATTGAGGGAAAAATAATCCGGCTTTTGTCAGTTAAATTGCAGCCCTCGGGATAGAACATAGAGGGTAGAGGAAAGTTTTTCCTGCTTGAAAATATTAATAGAAGCAAAGGTAATCAGGCTTTGGCCACTTTACTTTGCATGCCCTGTGGACTGAACCTAAGAGGATAGAGGAAAAGTTTTCTTACCTGACGATATTAATTGAGGAAAAGGTAATCTGGCTTTTGCCCATTTACTTTGCATGTCTCAGGGACAGAACATAAGAAGGTGAAGGAAAAGTTTTTCCTACCTGACGATATTTATAGAGGGAAAAATAACCTGGCGTCTGCAGTCCCCATGACAGAACCTAAGAGGCTACAGGGAAAGGAACGTTTTTCCTACTTGACAATATTCATGGAAGGAAAGATAACCAGGCCTTTGCCACTTTAATTTGCATCCCGCTAAGGACAGAACCTAAGAGGGTAGAGGAGCGTTTTTTGTACTTGACAATGTCAACAGTGGAAACGATGATTTGGCCTTTGCCAGTTTAATTTGCAGGCGCTGTGGACAGCACTTAAGAGGAGAGAGTAAAAGTTTCTCTCCCTGATAATATTAACAGAGGCGATGAATATGTGGCTTTCCGCAGTTTAATTTGCATTACCCGTGACAGAACATAAGAGGATGGGGGAAAAGTTTTTCCTACGTGACAATATTAATAGAAGGAAAGTTAATCTGGCTTTTCTCAGTTTAATGTGCATGCCCTGTGGACTGAACTTAAGAGGGTGGAGGGAAAGTATTACCCACCCAACAATAATCATTGAGAGAAACATCATCTGGTTTCTGTCAGTTTAATTCACACGCAGCAAGGACTGAACCTAAGAGAGTAGAGGAAAGTTTTTCCTGCCTGACAGTATTAATAGAGAGAAAGATAATCTGGCTTTTGCGTGCCCCATGGACAGAACCTAAAAGGATATTCGAAAAAGTTTTTCCTATTTGACAATATTCATAGCGGGAAAAGATAATGTGGCTTTTGCCAGTTTAATTTGCTGGCCCCATGGACAGTACTTAAGAGGATGGATGAAAAGTGTTCTTATCTGACAATATTAATTGAGGGAAAAATAATCTGGCTTTTGTCAGTTTAATTTGCAGGCCTCATGATTGAACATAAGAGTGTACAGGATAGTTTTTCCTGCTTGAAAATGTTAATAGAAGGAAAGGTCATCTGGCTTCTCTCAGTTTAATTTGCATGCCCTTGGACAGTACCTAAGAGGATAGAGGGAAAGTTCCCTCCCTGGTAATATTAACAGACGCAAAGAAAATGTGGCTTTTGCCTGTTTAATTTGCAGCCCCCATGACAGAACCTAAGAGGGTAGAGGAAAGTTTTTCCTTCGTGACAATGTTAATGTGGGAAAGTTAACACCAAGCGGCTGGATCCTTACTTGATCCGCTTTCTCTACCCCGAGCGGGTCACCTCCGCGTCTCTCGACCCACTTTTTCTACCCAATCTTCCTTCTGTCTATTTCTTTCCTTTTTCTTTCTCTTTGCTTTCTCTTCCTTCCTTCTTTGTTTCTTCCTTTTTCTCTTTCTTTCTTTCTTCCTTCTTTCCTTTTTTTCTTCTTTCTTTTTCTCTTTCTTTCTTTTTCTTTTCTTTTTTCCTTTCTTCTTTCGTTTTTTCCTTCTTTCTCTCTCTCTCTTTCTCTCTTTCTTACTTTCTTTCTCTCTCTCTCCCTTCCCTCCTTCCTTCCTTCCCGGAGACACACTCTGCGTTTTCCTGAGCTGAGACACAGACCGTGTGCCGGGTGCTGGGTGTGCGCGCTTCACTGGACACGCACGCGGTGTGAACGGTCCACACACGTGTCCCTCGGTGGCGCCCCCGCCCCCCCGCTCACGCTCGCTCTCTGCGTCTCAAACACAAATCATAAATATTTAAAATATTTAAATAGCTATTTTTTTAAATAAGGCAAAAAAAATAGAACCAAAACTAAAATGAAGTTTTTCCAGAAAACTCACAGAATCGATCAACTCCCTGGACACAAAAGAGACAGAAAGAGGAGAAAAGCGCCCAAAACCATGAGGAGCAGAAGCTGAAAGCTGTGGCCTCGGGAGCGGGACAGGACGAATCAGGAGCCTTCACGGGTCGCTTACGTGGAAAATCCCGAAATCATAGAAAAGTGCGTCGATGCGGGACCGAGCGCATCATGCGGGATCCGAATCCAGATTCCAAATACAAAAATCACTTGTTTCTACCCATTTTGGAAACAAAAAAAAAAAAAAAAGAGAAAGAAAGAAACCGGAGACGAAAACATTAAGAACAGACACGGTTTAGGAAACCTTATGATTAAGGAGCTGACGGGAAAGAAAAAAAAAAACGTGCAGCGGGAGGTAAATAGTTGATGCCGAAAACGCGGATGCGAGGAAGCGGGTACAGGCCGAACACGTGAGTTCAGGCGCCTGCGCCGCAGAAGCGCAGCCAGAGGGAGGTGCCGGGGGAGGAGGGGGCGCCCAGGGTCCCCCGCATCCCCCACCTGGCCCCGCCCCCACCTGGCCCCGCCCCCACCTGGGCCCCGCCCCCACATGGCCCTCCCGCCCGCCCCACATGGCCCCGCCCCACATGGCCTCCCCACATGGCCCCGCCCCACATGGCCCCGCCCCACATGGCCCTTCCCCACATGGCCCCGCCCCATGGCCCCGCCCCCACATGGCCCTTCCCCCACATGGCCCCGCCCCCACATGGCCCTTCCCCACATGGCCCCGCCCCCACATGGCCCGCCCCCATGGCCCGCCCCCATGGCCCGCCCGACATTTCCGCGCCACCAGCACTGAGGCCGCGAGCCGGCAGCACCCGGACCGTTGCCTGCGTTGTGCACTAGTTCACAGAAGGCGGCGCAGGGGGGTTAGATTTAGACGTGACAGATGCTTGTGTTCCGGCCACAATTATTCAGGTTTTTAATCTGCAGGAAGATACGGCTTCTTTTGGGACACATGGCCCACATATAAATATCTAATTTTTTTCTCTTTTTTGCTGGCACGAGATCATTTTGTGGGCGGCACAGTTGTTGCGTTTTGTTCTGTTAATTTGCAAAACGACTCGCATCGTCGCAGCGCAGTTAACGCTTTGCGCCTTTCAGAGAAGTAGGTTTCCTCGGCGCCCCTGAGACCCCCTGCGACCCCCTGTGACCCCCTGTGACCCCCTGTGACCCCCGGCGACCCCCTGTGACCCCCTGCGCCCTTGCTGCCCTGCAGGCGGGGGCCCCGGAGGCGGAGGCGGAGGCGGGCAGAGCGGCCTCCCCTCCCCCGGGCGGTGCCCCCCCAGGTCAGTGACCCCGGCTTCCTACAAGGTCAGGCCACCCGCCTCCCTGCAGCGCGAAGCCGGGAGAAACTTCTGGACGAGTTTCTTCTCCAAAGGAAAGAAACCCCAGCTCGGTTTGCCGGAACCACCCGGAATCCCCACCTGTGTCGGGGTCAGGGTTCCTTCTGTCCTCGGTGCCCGGGGGGGGACTCTGAAGGGGGGGACCCAGAGCCCGGGGGACCCAGAGCCCGGGGGACCCAGATCTGGGGGGACCCAGAGCCCAGGGTGACCCAGAGCCCGGGGGACCCAGAGGCGGGTGGGGTCCCAGAGCCGGGGGACCCAGAGCCCAGGGTGACCCAGGGCGGGGGGACCCAGGCGGGTGGGGTCCCAAACCTTGAGACCAAACCTCGGGGCCCAGAGCCGGGGACTCAGAGGCGGGTGGGACTAAGCCCAGGCGGGGGGACCCAGGGGGACCCAGAACGGGGGACCCAGAGCAGTGGGGACCCAGAGCAGGGGATGACCCAGGCCGGGGACCCAGGCCGGGACCCAGAGCCCGTGGGGACCCAGAGCGGGGGACCCAGAGCCGGCCCAGAGCCGTGGGGGACCCAGAGCATGGGGGGACCCAGAGCGGGGGACCCAGAGCAGGCGGGACCCAGAAACCCGGGGGACCCAGAGCCCGGGACTGACCGGGGGACCCAGAGCCGGGGGGGACCCAAGCCCGGGGACCCAGAGCCGTGGGGGACAGCCCAGGCCGCGGGGGACCAGAGCCAGAGGGACCCAGAGCGGGGGACCGGGGGGACTGGGAGCGGGCGGGACCCAGAAACCCGGGGGACCCAGAGCCAGGGGGACAGAGCAGGGACCCAGAGCCAGGGCGGGACCCAGAGCCCGGGGACCCAGAGCCAGGGGACCCAGAGTTAGGGGGACCCAGAGCCGGGGGACCCAGGCGGGGGACCAGAGCCGAGGGACAGAGCCCGGGGACCCAGAGCGGGGACAGAGCCAGGGGACCCAGAGCCGGGCGGGACCCAAGCCGGGGACCCAGAACCCGGGGACCCAGAGTTGAGTGGGCCAAGGGCGGGGGGACCCAGAGCCGGGGGCACTCAGAGGCGGGTGGGGGACCCAGAGCCCAGGGGGACCCAGAGCCCGGGGGACCCAGAACCCAGGGGACCCAGAGTTAGGGGGGGACCCAGAGCCGGGGGACCCGGAGCCGGGGCGGACGTTACTTTGAGCTGAAGGCTCTGAGAGTCGTCAGAGGCAGAAAGAAGACCTCGGGGTCCCCGTTATCCGACCCCAGGCGGCGAGTCCTGGCCGCACAGGTCCGGGCGGCTCTGGTCCCCAAAGGGGGGAGGAACCCGTGAGCCCCCCGATCCCTCACCGGGGGCCACGTGCCGGCCCCGGAGGGGACCCAGGGCCGCTCACCTCTGTAGAGACAAGCATCACCTCCCGCTTTCGTGTCGCGTTGGTTCCCAGAAAAGCCATCGAGGCCAACGAGCCACTTCTCTTCCTGGAAAGGGCGTCTCTGCACACCCCACCCTTCAGGTGCCGGGTCGGGGGGGTGCAGACGCCCCGGGTTCTGAGACTCGCTCCGCTCACTCCCAGCAGGCCGCCCCCCGCGCGCGCCTCTGGGGAGAGTGTAGACCGTGCTGAGCACGACACCGGGAAGCAGCGTCTATGCAGCGAAGCCCCAAGAACGAGGCTTTCCCTCCTGGGAAGAAAACGCACGTGGATAAATGAGCCGCTTATAGACACGGCTCCCGGTCCCGCACCTGGAAGGCCGAGTCCTCCTAACGGCCCCTCCCACCGGCAGCCCTGCTGCCTTAAATCTGCAAAACCAAGTCTGGTCTACACCCCTCTTTCCCGCTCACGGGCTTCCGCAGCGCGGAACCCCCCAACCCCCTTTCCTTTGTTGAGCCTGAGAAACATCAGCCCCTTCTGACCACCCCGCGGAGTGACGCGTCTCTGGGCACTTCCGTCTGTAGGCGTCAGGCCGGCTTAATAAACCGTTCGTGTTTCTCTTGCGGATCTGTCTACACCCGCCCCCAGTAAGAGGACCCCACCCAGAGGGGCTGAGACAAAAGAGAATTATTTCCCGCCCTACAACTCGTCACTGAACTGTCCCGTGCGTATGCACACTGCACGCGTGAATCGGTTGTTTTTATTGATTCATTTCCGCTTGGAACTCGGTCTCCTTGGTTTAATTCACAGCTCCCAGGACGGAACTGAAAAGTATATGATAAGCTCAGAAGGTAACTTTGTTTCACTGAAACCTTCGGCTCAGGGGGCGCTTGCTCCCAATCCCCGAATATGTGACCTAAAGGCACTGTCGGAGGTGCGCTCGCATCCACCACGGAGCCCCTAACGGTTCGCCTGAAATGCGAAAAACACAAAGAAATGAGAAAGTTTCGTTTCCGTCTGCGGCTGGACGGGAAAACGGATCTGTTTCAAACACGCCTTCAAAGCGGGACCGTGGACACAGGCAGCCGAGGATCTGCGCACAAAAGAAATTGCTCCCGAAGCCATTTTGACTGGACCCGACTCCCCGAAGTAAGTGTTTAATTAAAGGCGTAAATGTGTCCGCCTCCGGGACATCGAGGCCCCTGTGTGATTCCGCATCCGTCCGTCCTTTTACCGCAAAGGGGCTGCACCCGGAGACCTGCGTTCGCCCCCGGGGGAGCCTCCGCGGCAGAGCTGGTCCCCAGTAAGGGCTGATGGTTAGGGGGGCCCGGGGGGGCCCTTGGAACAGCACCCCCACCCCCACGGGGAAATTGAGTCTACGCAGTCAAGGCACGTCGAGCGGCGCCTGGGGGCCCAGTCGCTGAAGCGTCCGACTCCGGCTCAGGTCCTGATGTCACGGTTCGGGGGTTCGAGCCCCGCGTCGGGCTCCGTGCTGACGGCTCGGCCTGCTCGGGATTCTCTGCATCGGCCCCACCCCCGCTCGATCTCGTTGTCTCTCTGTCTCTCTGTCTCTCTGTGTCTCTCTGTGTCTCAAAATAAATGAATACAATTTAAAAAAATTTTTTTTAATTTTTTTTTAAAAATTTTTTATTTATTTCTAGGAGAGAGAGAGACAGCGTGAGCAGGGGAGGGTCAGAGAGAGAGGGAGTCACAGACTGAAACAGGCTCCAGGCTCTGAGCTGGCAGTCAGCACAGAGCCCGGCGGGGCTCGAACCCACGAAC